>JAHREE010000285.1:661117-688774 GCA_033628505.1 Tringa tobata
ATTATTATAATATAAGAAGAATATTATTCTTCTCCCTTCATCTCACCAGTTGAAATACGGAGAGACAGTCAAGGGAGATGCACTAGATGCAACTGATGCAAATTTCAGGAGAATTAGGCCCAAAATACTCTTCCTCCTATTAAAAGCCAAAATCATACTTTCACTTCCACTTTCCAAACAGGAAAACTAGCTAGAATATTTCACAGTCAAACAACAAAAATACCCAGACTCTAGATTATTTTCATATCCTCTGAACACAAGTCAGACAAATGGATTATATACATATTTGCAAATAATCTTGTAAACAAAATATACTCTTGATATTCTACATGCCTTCTGTTCACTTACTCTGGACCACTGAGGTGACTGATGGTGTGTGCATAAGGTTTTTAGAAACCTACGATATTGCATATACAAAGGAGTGCAATACTTGCAGAACAATCTATATGGAAAATGCAGCTAATACTGTTCAAAACAGTAAATTCATTACCGGTTAACATTAGAAGAAAACAAAGGAGTCAATTATTGCAGAAGAATAGGTGGGAATATTAGAAATTAGTGAAGTGTCATAGTGGTTACAGAATCACTTTCCAAAGTAAACATCCAAAGTACCGTACCTGTTGGCACTATGAGAACAGTGCTACTGTGTGCTACGGCATACGTCTTTGGTAGAAGGAATATATTACTCAATACACATTGTAATTCCACAAAGAATTCTGTGTATCATCTCTAATGCCGTAATTTCACTGCTTTCTGTTATTACATTATAAAAAAGAAAATGTGGATTCTCTAAATGTACTTGACCAATGTATCTGACATAGGATGTTTATACAGAATGATAAAATATATAGCTATTTTCCAGTCTACCCTATACAGTCTCTATTTGCAGGAAATAAATCAAAACAGATACAAAGATAGATGAATGTCCTCTGCAAATAGCTTTGTGAACGTTGGAAAAATTTATGTTCCTTGTATACATATGATAAAAGAATACCAAGCATAAAAGTCCATTAAAAAGCAAATAGGTTTTTCTTTCAGTTGGTAAGAATGCTAGTATTTTATATCAGGTATAAATGCAAGAAGTCAACTTTTCTTTTGTTTTTTGTTACAAGAGGTATTTCTGAAAACAAGTTCCATCACTGTAGAATCAGATAGGTCTAACAGGGGCTTCCAGAACTAATTCCAGCATCTTGTCCTATATAACAGCACATGGGAAGATGCATGATAAAGGTTTTAAAATTGGCAATACCAAAACACCTTAGGGGTTGAAATGTGTCTGTCAGTCACCAATTGATCAGTCTTATGTGAAAAAGACTTAAGACTGCCTCTGTGCTTTGAGGAATCAGCTAAAGCATATTCTTGAAGAAAATAATCTTGATCAGTGTCTACTAATTAGTAGCTTTTATGTATTTTTATTTGTTGAAAGATCAGTTAACAGGTGTGAATGGAGAGGTTCTGTGAAAAGGACTTCAAGAATAGTTTAAAAATATGTTAGGAATGACATATGGTATATACGATCATTGAGGAAAATTAGAGTCTTCTGTTTCTGCCAATCCAAAATACTTTTCACCATAGTAAAACTGTTAGGCTCGAGCTGATTCTAGGCTTTCTTCAAGAAACTATGCTGCTTTGAAAAAAATTAAGTATAAATTGTTTCATTATACCTTTGGGAAGCACTGGGAAATCAGGTATCAGTAATCTCCAGGAGTTTTAACAGATGGTTTTGGTATTATTTTTCTCTCATTTAAATAAAAGATTATCCAATCAGCTGCTTTTACTTTCAGATGGCAAGGCATGCCACTATATAGAAAGCTAACAAACAGAAAGTTGCTCTTCCTCTGATGACTCCTCTGCAGTCACTAAATTCATGATCTGTACATATTATGAAGCTATCCACTATGTGACTGTGATACAAAGTGAGACCAAAGACGACAGACTGGGAAGATTTGGAACTGTATCCTGATATATCATTAATGATGAGAATACACGCAATACTCCTGCCTTACCTTGTGCCCTGTGCTGATCAATGAAGCCTAATCTTAATTAAATTTGCTATATGTACTAAACTGAAGAAATCATATTAAATCTTAAGCAATCTCATGATATGAGACTACTGAAAGTAAGAGATTCTCTAAACAGAGCAGGATTTATTTTCTAAATTTAGCAGGACAGTATTGCAAATTCACTTTGTCTGAAGGAAAAAATGATGAAAGATACACTGAGTTAAAAAAAACCAAAACAACTCTGCAAATACATGAAAGAAATCTGAACGGTTTTTGTACAGCTTTTGTGGAGATCAGTTTAAAGAATAATCATCTGAATATATGCATCTCTTTATGGAAACTTAACATGGAAAAAATTTCTATAGATATTAATCTTGTGTATTGTTTTTAAGAAAGTTAAGATGATCATCTATATTGCTGTATATGAAAAGCTTTCTTCATATTTTGTCCATTGTTTATCAGCAAGCAGACTTTACATAGCTTACTGGACAAGGATGCTTTGCATCTTTTGACCAGGGTGCAATAAATCTTGGTGTTATCTCAAAGCAGCGGGAAGGACTGTTGAAGATAAAACGTGAATAAACCATGATTCCTCACAACAATGTTTTCAGCAGTAAAAAGCCTAAACAAAAACAAGTGAGAAGCAACAATAGCTAATATTTTAGCTGTAGGTTAAATATTAACTGTAGGCGTGTCATTTGGGTAAGAGCTAAAAGCTTTACAGAAATGTTTCCCATAGAAAATCAATTTATCTGGACATGTGAGTAGGAATACTGAATTTCATGCTGTGATTAACATCACATTGGTTTACCTACTTGAAATGATTTTGAGAGCTATGTATTGGATCAGGTCTACAAAAAGGAGATATGCCTTCCGGCGTTCTAAGTTTTTAAAGATGCTCAAAAATTGTTTTGGGGTGTCTGAAGAGGATTAGATGGCATTGATGAAAGAACATAACTCAGGCTTTGGAATCTGATGTGAAACTGGTTCACAGAAGTGAAAAAAGCATTATTACCAAGTTGAAAAATTAGTTGATGTTAATTTTCAAGAAGAGAATAACTAGTACACAGCTAAAAGACTCCTCTAGTGAAAAAAAATAAAATAAAGAAATTAAACTGACATCGCTTCAAGAATTTTAATTTTCAGCCCATGTTGCCTCTGTCCCTCTGCCTGCAAAATCTTCAGAATCTGTAATTTCCAGCAATAAACTCAGCCTTCCAAGAGCACTGGGTACCATGGACAGCTCCAACTGCATCATCAGAGTGTGTATCACAGCAGCAATACGAGGGAAATTCAAGACAGTTATTGATTTCTAACGGACCTTTCTGCTTTCAGTTTATGGCAGCATTGGATTGTTGTTTCCAAATATGTAATTGTGGTGATTATCCTAAATTGTTCATAAATGGAGTTTGCCTAGTCAGGGCAGCAGACAGAAAGTTGTTAAACACATCTGGCTAAACTCAGCTTTCAGCAATAAATACACAAGTTGTCCCCTCATAGTAGAATGTAGTTCTTGTGTATTCTTCTAAGGTTACCATTATACAACGGGGAGATGTAAGGTAAGAAAAAAATTCTGAGTAGGCACAGTGTGCTAAACTACACATCTGATGATGCAATGTTACAATTGTGCTGTAAGAGTTCCATCTTTTCAAAAAACATTAACAGCAGAATGTTTCTGTAGTGTGAAATCCTTAGAAATTACTCCTCCCTTTTATTTAAAGAATTTGTTTATAGTGGTAACCCAAGTTTGAACACAACTATGTTTTCCCAAGTTACACCTGTTGTTTCTAAATCTTCTGTTTTAGACTTTCCTCCATAGTTGCCAAATATTTTTAAAAAAATAAAGGAAGAGGTAGTACGTGGTGAAATGTATCAAAACAAGTGAATTTAGATCCCTCAAATTTCATGGTCAGCTAAGATGGACAGTCACCAAATAAAGCAAAAGTTGCTTCTAAAAGCAGATTTTGCTCAGTGATAGACATAATGCATTTTGTGTGCTTTTCACAGTTATCCTGAAACAATATTGTTGACACTTGTTGTTTCCTCTCCTACAGAGTCGAATGGCAGAAAGTTTGCGTCTCTTTGATTCCATCTGCAACAACAATTGGTTTATCAACACTTCCCTCATCCTTTTTTTGAATAAGAAAGATCTGCTGGCAGAAAAAATCCGACGCATCCCCTTAACAGTCTGCTTTCCTGAATACAAAGGCCAAAACACTTACGAGGAGGCAGCAGTCTACATTCAACGCCAGTTTGAGGACTTGAATCGCAACAAGGAGACCAAGGAGATCTACTCACACTTCACCTGTGCCACTGATACCAGTAACATCCAATTTGTCTTTGATGCAGTGACAGATGTCATCATTCAGAACAATCTCAAATATATTGGCCTCTGCTAAGAATCCTTGGGCTTTATCTGTTTTCCTGAAGTGATAAGAAAGGGGCTAACCACTTCCATTTCTAGTGGAAAAAAAATGGGGCAATGCTTAGTAGCCCAAGGAGAGAAAAGGGGAAATCTGATGTATGTACACAGTTCCTCTTATGCCCCCTTAACCTGCTACATCATTTTTCACAAATATATGTTCTGGAGAGTGAAAGCCTCCTCTCCAAAAAACCACACACACCCCCCAGTGAAAAAAGAACTCAACAACTCAAAAACCCCAAACAAAAACAATAAAAAAGATTGAGGCGTAACTCTGTGGAGATGTTTTCACCACAGTCACTGCACTTTTATTCCATTTGTTTCATTCCATTTCCTACAGTGGGAGTGTTATCATGTTCTGTGTAAGAAATAAGTCTTCATCCAGTTGTCCTAAAATTTTACTGACACGAAGATATTAAGCTAGTGAGTGACAGATGAACTCATTTGCAGGGTGTGGAGCAGAATGGTTGTGTTGGGGAGAAAAGCTAGTTCAAGCCAGAAGCTACAGAACAGGAGAGTTTATGCAAAATACTACTTAAATTTGTAGAGAATGGGCATGCACCCACAATATTGGTTCACACAGCCAAACAGTATATACACATACATCATGTATGCACATGCACATGACTCACAGCATATACTATGTACACACTTCTGCTTTACTTTACTGTTTATCATGGACACCTTGCCTGTTAAAGGAATTATTGGTGCGCAACTGTTCTGTGATTTCCATACTGACTAGCAGCTCTTTCTGGTCTTTAAGGCTTCAAATATGCAGCAAAACTACATG
The DNA here is from genome assembly GCA_033628505.1 of Tringa tobata. NCBI lineage: Eukaryota > Metazoa > Chordata > Aves > Charadriiformes > Scolopacidae > Tringa > Tringa tobata. Next base: position 666,333 of record JAHREE010000285.1, read on the forward strand.
AAATGAATCTATGAATAGGCCAAATTAAGGTCAGTGTTTCTTCTACTGGTAAGGAGTTTTATACATCAAAACAGTCTTCTTTTACATCTTTTTTTGCCAAATCTTGTGGTGTTTCACAAAAAACAAAAAGTATATTTAAAAGTAGGTTAGTGTTCCTTTTTTAATACAGATTAAAAAAATAAAATACAAGGAAATTTTTTAAATTAATGTTGTAGTGTCTGGATTGCTGAATGTGAAAGTTGCCAAGAGACAATTCTGTTCCACTGCTCCAAATACATTCTGGGAATTGTAATATTGTAACAGATTTCCCAAGAAGCAGGAGCCATGGAGATTGTGTAGTATATAGCCTCCAAAGTCTTTTTTTGTTGTTTTTCTAATTATTTTAAAAATGTGATGTATTATTAGAAGGTTAAAGATGAGCGATATGAACAATAACTAAATGTCTTGATATTTCAATTTAATAATTTAAATTATTTACAGTTTAGTGAAGTTAAGGAAACTGAAGAGATGCATTCCTCAGCTCCAGGTTTCATCTCATAAAGAAACACTACTGGATGAAGTAACATTCCGGCAAAAGTTTGAATGCATAAGAAGCTCTGTGGGACTATACTGGAAAATCTCAAATGGATCACATAGACCTAAGTCTTTGGTCAGTTGATTCTTTCCCCTGCCATAGAAAAGACTTCTTAAAGACTTCAGTGTAAAGTTGGTGTGTAAATATATGTTTGATAATTGTAAAGCACATACATACACAGAGACACAGACACACATGCACACTGGAAAATAACCTTCTACTTTTGTTCCCCGATGTACTATGATTAGTGCAAGAAATTTCAGCCAAGGGCTCTAAGAAATTTAAAACAAAATGGTTAACAACATCAACATTTAAATTGTCCACTTCAAAAAATAAATAATTCAAAAGATACTGAACTTGTCTATAGTGTGTTCATTAATTAGTGCTACTAAATTGGATAATGTTTTCTTTCCTTTGTGACAGACTGCTGAGTTTTGTATATTTGCTCCAGATCTTTTTCCTCAGTTCATTCACCAACATTCAGCAATTTCAATCTTAAGCAATTACACTTGAGCAACTCTGTAAGATTTAAGGGATGTGTTACCATGCAATATCTCTACAAATTCTGAATGCATGTCATTGTTATGTTTTTGGGGGAGAAGGTTAGTAACAATTTTAGGAAATAAGTTATAGATCAAGATCTATAGGAAATACAGGAGAGAAACTGCCATGGTATTGCAAGATACATAACAAGCCTACCTGCATATTGTCTTACACAAGCAGGTACTTCTATGCTTAGAAATACATATCTAGGTCTAAGAACCTATATAACTTTTTGAATAGTGCCTGAAGTTGGTCCCCTAAACCTATATTTTCTTGAAAATTCCATCCATTCAGACTACAACATTCTTCTGGAACAGCATCTAACTGAAATCTTTAAAAGTCTGGATGTACATTAAGAAAAGGTGCAACTCTTGTACAAACAGCATAAACTCATAAAAACAACTTGTTAGAGGATGTTAGATAAATAATATCCCTGGAGTTTAAACAGAATTTGATTTAGAACCTTTCACCTCATTAATCATTTATGAGACCAGCTGAAAATACTTGATAGTGCTTGGATAGTTTCATTGCTTTATTTGCTTCTCAGCATTTCTACAAAATACATCAAGAAGTCCTAATCTTTTTTACCTTACGTTTAAGAATCCTTCTTTTGACCTATTTGAGGATATCTAAATTCAAGCTAGGATTTTTCTAAGTGACCTGGAGACTTGAGCTACTGATGAGCTGAGACTGGCAATAGAACTACAATAAATACTCTTGAAGGCAGTGGTTCAAGCAGTAATCATTTTCAACATTGCTAGAGAATGGAACCATAACCAAACATATTCTCTGAGGCTCAACTCATGGGTTAAGGCTTTCAAAACTCTTCAGACCAGACATAATTGATAATGGGGAAAAATCTGTCTAATTTTGAAGGAGGTATTTTATCCCTGTACTGAAGACACAGGGCCCCTTTAAGCATTCCCTGTCAACTGTTACACCTGAAGAATAGAAGTAAAAGAGCCAATGAGGCTGCAGCTTGAAGGTATAAAAGGTTTATCATGCCACACAGGGAGTCTTTAGGTGTTACTTGTAATGATGAGATACTATTGCCTGCTTGTGAAATTTGCAGTCTGGCTGCCTGAGTTGGTGAGTTTACTAAAAGCTCTATATAGTAATTGCTAGTACAGTCTGTAGAGTTAGTATGGTATCCTCTGATCTTTGTTTACTGTTAAAGTGCTATCATTTACTTGAGAAACTGCACAGTATTTCTAGTCTAAATTGCTTTCTATAGTGTAATATCCTATTACTAGCCAGTTGAATTGTGAAAAAGATATAAAATGAGCCAGGGTTTCCTTTTCTACTGAGTGGGCTATTAGATGTTATGCCTCCTTCACCTCTAGTTTTCATGCTACTGTGGCCATTTCAGACTAGTGAATGAAAGGACAAAAAACCACCAGTGTTCATTAGAGCATAGCTTCTAGGTAAGAAAGCTGGATAGAAAAACTAAAGCGTATTCCGTTATAAGGAGGGAAAGAGATGTTTTATATTAAAAAAAAAAATCTTCATTCAACTAAGACGTATTCTTCCAACATAAGCAACCTACAACAGAAGTGCAGAACCTTTAACAAAGGCCTAAGAGTATTTCTAAAGAAAAGGAGTCAGTTGCATTTCTCGTTGAAAGAAGACTGTCTTGGGAAGGACAAAGAAATTGAAGTGCTGCCATGTGTTCCTACTTAGCTTAAGAGCATAAGCATGGGGAGGAATAAAGCAGTAAATAATTAAGTTTAAATAATCAATTCACATAATCAAGTTCTCTGAATAGCAATTCCTTGCTATTAACTCTCTAATCATTTAATTCTGATGATGTTTTGATCTTAGTATTCTGAGTAAGTCATGGTTACTCCATTTTCTATTTGAAGAATTCAAGATGCTAAAATAAATTGCTTTACACAGAAGTAAAGTAATTCTGTTTTCTGATTGTATAGGAAAACTGAGGCACAGGAAAAATAAAACTAAAAAGTCTGGGCCAAACACAGGGGCTGAAGTGAAATCCCTTGATTCTTATTTGTCTACCTGGATAAATCATGCAATTAAATTTGCATGTATTTTCTCAGTTCTCACGTTTATCAGTGATGCAGTGCACTGCCACCTGAAAGAACTGCATTAATACAGCTGGGATTTCACTTCACCTGGGCAACAATGACATTCACAGAAGAGATGTTCCATCTGCTGCAATAAGAATGCCATCTGTCCTTTTATCATTTGCACTTCATACAGCAAAACAAATTTCAAAGGGAAAGAGGTATCCTTAAATGGTCCTTACCCATAGATCTCATCAGTTATGATTTTCCAAGGGTGGAATAGTGGGGAGACTGCGGGTCAGCAGTTTGAATAACCCACAGTAGGAGAAATATTCTTTTTTGGACTCTTCCCAAATAGATGTTCTGCCAAGCTTAAAAATCTATTGCCCCATCCAATTGATCTCAGTCTTTGCCTAAAAGGATTAAGTACCCATAAAAGACACTATAGATAATAGGTAAGAATAATGGGTAAGAATTATTATACTTTTCCAGTATTAACCATAACCTAGTGAAAGATTTTTTTTTTCTTGGAACTATTTTTGCAGTTGTTATTGCCCAGGTCATTTATCATTGTTTAATACTCTCACTAACATTAAGTATTGCATATCAACAAATTGCTTTCACAAAGAATGAAAGTTCTGCTATTAACTTTTCCAATGTTCTTAATTTTCACCTGCTGCTGGTTCTTCTCCATCATCTATCCTCTATTGAATACATTTATCTATTTTATTTTTTGTCTTCTGTCCATTAAGTATTGCCACTAAGTTGTTGTTTCTTCTGGAAATGTTCACCCAATCTTTGTGGATTTTCCCACCTTTTGGTTTTTAATGAACCCACAGTTCCTGGAGGATCTGGTATATGTCCTTAAATTTAGGAATCAAAAATAGTGGATTTGCTTAAAATAACTACATTTTCCTAAACTACCCTTCTTTGGAGAAAGAGCAGTTGGCCTGGTATAGAGCTAACTGGAGTCACTGACCACTTCACAGTGAAGAAAGCAACTACACTTCAGGCCAATTGCATTGTTGTACAGCTTATATTCCTTTTTCTAGTATGGAACATATTACTTTATTGGCTCTGAAAATTACCTCAGCTCTAGAAGACATCAGAAATCTTAGCTGTGGAATGGTACATTAGTGGCTAACTTCCTTCAGCTGATACAAAGTACATCCTATCTCATTATCTGGGTGTATGGTGTAGAAGTAAATGCAAAGAAGAAGACAGTTTCTTGGCTAGCTAAAGAAGGCTGAATTACAAGGCAGAGACTATTTCTGTATCTGTAATATGCCAATTACTACCTCTTGGAAAACATTTGCTGCTCTCCCTGATAATTCCCCAAATTGTCTCATAGCAAAGAAAACACTTTAAGCACATTTCTGTTTTTCTTCTAAGTAGCCATCTGCATGCGAGTCCATTCTACAGTAACACAATTCTTCTCAAGGAGGTATCTTCCAACATTTAAATACAGACATATATTTTTTTATATTTTTGTCTAAGTAAAAGTAATACATGGCTCAGAAAAACACCTTTTTCCAAGGATAATTACTCAGAGATAATATCACAGGCAACATGTTAGCTCAGCTTCTTATATACTGTACTTACCTGACAGTCTGAGGATAGCAGGTTTTATCTGGAAATGTTCAAGACCAGGCTGGCTGAGGCTTTGAGCAACCTGGTCTAGTGGAAGGGGTCCCTGTCCATAGCAGGGGGGTTGGAACTAGATGATCCTTAAGGTTGCTTCCAACCCAAACTATTCTATGATTCTATCTATTCCCATGCCTCCAAACTGTCAAAGGATGTTGTATGAAAATTTGGTCTGTAGAAAACTATGCAAGACTAACTTAATCTAGTCAAGGACTTCTATCCTCAACAAGTCTTGAAGGCTTTTAAGCACAAGGCTTTTAAAGGCACAAGCATTGACAGAGGAAACGGTCAAAATCTAGCATCATTTCATAGCTGAAGAAATGAAGCTTTAGAAGAGAATTTCACCTAGAAAGGTATGACTCAAGCTATAAAGAGATTGCTAAATGTATCATGCTCTCTGAGAGATCTGAATATAGGAGCAGAAGACAGAGATTAAACTCTGCTTGCTTCACAGATGTAAACAGTTCCTCTACATTCATTTTTTAAGAGAGCGGAGGGGGGGAAATAGGGAAAAAAATTGGCCTACATGTATACAGAGTATGATCACTACAAATACATTAGGATTACACTACATGCTGAGAACTGATGAACAGGAAAAGATTATTCAAAAGAGACATAAATATCAGGTTTCTAATAAAGTAACTCTCCTCATTTACATTTAAAAGGAAATTGCAGTGAAGGCACTGATGTACAGAATTTATCAAGTAACTAATTTTAAAATTATCTAAATGCCCTCTATTCACACTATTCGCACACTGGAAGTAGACCTGAGTGGCAGTATGGTGTACCATTATATATCCTCTGTTTTGGGGGAATGTATTTTGATTTATGTGGATTTCTTAATAAGCAACATTTTATGTTTTAGCACCACCAAGAGCTAATTTTGCTTACTGCCATACTAAGTGTCTAAATAGTTCTAATAAAATGCTCTCTATATAATCCTTGGGTTTAGACCCTGCTTTTTATAAAGTATCTAACTGCAAACACTGAGGGAAAAAAAGTCCTCACTTCATCTAGGGTTTGTTTTGTGTTTAAGTTGCTTTCTTCTCCCTAGAACTTTTGTTCATTCCCCAGTGAAAGCTGTCAGCTTATGTGGCTGAACTTCCAGCCTACTCAGTAAATCCTCTGAGTTTTGGGAGATAGAACCTAAGAGCAGGCATTAAATGGAGTAACATTAAATGGAGTTAACATCTGTAAATCAAAGATCCACATCTAAAATGGTATGTACAACAGCCACCAAACCCTGAGGCAGTTTCCCTGTTTAAACTAAAACCTTTCCAGTCAACTTAAGCTGTGCATTGTGCACACACCTGAAAACTGCATCAGCAAAAGGAGACAAGTGGTAAGCTCCTGTATTAGCCTACTAGAGATCTAGCCACATCTGAAGGTTAATGATACAAGTTCAGTACAGCAGAGACTGAACAGCAAGGCTGAATTACGCAGTTCCAAAAGGGCTAAGAAGGCAGCCTTAGCCAGTAGGGATGAATGTTAATGATTAATAGTGATCTGCAAAAATTTAGCAACATTTCTTTACTTCTGTTAAGTTTGCTTCTCCCATAAATTTCTACTATGATCCACATCATACTTGCAGGATGGTATCTATCTGTCTACACAGGTAAGAGACAAAATTCTTCAAAGGCAGTCAGGTCAAAATTACTTAAGCCAAGTCCCTTTCTCATTTGATTTGAAAATATGTAAAACAGCTAGTTTTAGCCCACCATATTAATATCCTTCATACAGATTAAATTATTTATGCATTTTAAAAGGATTGGATGCATTTAAAAATACATCTTTATAGATTCAGAATTCATGTACACTCACTTAGCAAGTATTTAAGTGTTCACTTAATTCTGTTTTAAGCAGCAGTAATACAACAGAATTCCTCAGATAAGACACTTCCTCGTGAATTTAAATAGTATGGCTTTTTAATTGATAATTTCTATCTACTGAGATTTTAATTTTAAAATTATATTTTTCATCCACTGGAAGAGTAAAGTTTACAACTAAAAATCAGATTATAAACCCATTGAAATGATAATCATAGAATCTGGAAATAAAAGTAACACATCAGCATAAATTCCTTTAGCGTATAAATGATTCAGAAAACTATAAATACAGATAATAAAGAAAGCATGTGAACAGTACAACAACCTATTCTTCTGGCAAATCAAAGACAAATTCCCAGCTTGGAGTACTCTGTTCTGACTGAAGCATTTAAAAGCTAGATGCTCGACTCTGATGTAATCAACCCAGCTTCTGTTTATCTCACCAGAGATAAATGGACACCAGAGCAGAACTCATCTCATCCTAAACAAAGCACCTAGGACATATCAGACTTTCTGCCCCTGGAGATACTGATTTCCCTCCTGGTATGCAAGGAGTGTAGGATGAATTGCTCAATTTGACATCTGGAGTTAGGTGTAATTTATCACATTTTTAACTGTGTATCTTACCAAGTCCATTTAACAATTTTACCTAAGGGCAAACAATATTTGAATAAAATACCAGAAAAAACAAAATTCTTCATTGTTGCTTGCATCACCCCAAGGTTTGTGGGTTTTTTTACATTCACCACCTGAAAGCAATGTCAAAACCTTACCTTTAAGAAACAGTGCTTGGCAACTGAGGCCAAAGACGTGTTTATCTGTGAAATACACAGTGCAATGGATGGTGCCCTTACTCAATCATTTGTCTCCTCCTGCATCAGGACTTGCAAGCAGCAGAGAAGGCATAAAACAAATTTCACAAGATTTGTACCAGAAAAACTTTCTACAAACCCTGTATACTGTGGAACTAGTTCACCATGATGAAGAGCTGATCATCATTTTGAAGAGAAGAGGACAAAGTGAATTTTGGATGCAAGATTCTAAAATACAAACTTAAGCATGCAGTCCATACCTGTACCCTGAGCGGGTAGCCTTAATTTGCATAAGACCTAAGGAAATAAACAGATCTAGCAAGATCAGCCCCTCTGATACACAGACAGGACTAGTCACTGATGTATTATGTTAACACATATTTCACTCGTTACCTATGTAAAGCATTCTCTATATTTTGGCTAAGCATTCTCACTATTATTACACAATTTGCAAATTTTTAGAAGTGCCAAAGCAGCTCTAGAAAACATCGTTGTCTCCACCAATAAAAATTAAAATGAGCAAAAATAGAACAGATACTGATTTAAAATATGATTTTCAAGGAAGATGGAATAAAATAAATCTGGAAGGTATTACATAGGGAATCAGGTAAATTAATCTATCTGCTTTGCCTATTTGAATACTGAACTACTGAAAAAATCCTTACCTTCAGGTAATCTTGCCATCATCTCTAAAATCTGATGCGTGTTCTTCCGACAGATATCTACTGGATCATCCAAGAGCTCAGTGAGGGCAGAAATTATTCCATTTTGGATCAACCCTTGCCTACAAACAACATTGCAGGACAGATTTAACTAAGCATAATAAAACTCATCTATATTTGCAAGATGCTTAATCTTAACTAAATACTCTTACTTACATTGTACCTGTTTTGCCAAAACTTAGAAATTCTGTTCTCGTGACTCACTGAAACGTCTTTCTTGCTTTCCACACCATTCACTAAACTCTGGAATTGCACCTACCTGCCAACACTATGCATAGCCATTATGTAGAGGATTTGTGTTGTTTTTTGTCGGACAATACTGTCATGATGTAGCAGCAAAGTCTTCAGGTTATCCAAGAATCCTGTAAAACACAATAGTTCATTTTAATATTTCTTAACTTCAGCATTAATTTAAAATAGCAGTACTCATTTTTATCTCACAATTTGAAGTGCAGACAATGAGAATTTTTGTCTTGTCCTGATGGCGAAACTCTCATTGTTGTATCTCAAGTTGGGAAGAAACTTCCAAGTTTCAAGGCCTACTGCCAAAAATGCCATGCTACAAACAAGCTGCTGACTTCTGTATCAAGTTAAATCCTAACCTTGCAAACATTTATGAAGTGATATAACTCTAAAAATAATTTAAGTCAGTGGAGCTACTGATGTTTTTAGAAAACCATGGTTTTGCAAGATTGATGCCTATAATTTTAAAAATTTCTTTAGGTGTAGTATGGGATATGTAAAAACACACAGTGTTGCTTTTCACACATAGAAATAAAATTGGTGAACCATTAATGATTATATGGATACACACATAGCACTGACCAAAAAAAAACCACCCCAAACAAACAACAATCTAGCACTGCTGCAGCAGTTACTGTTAATCAAACAGTAACAATAAATTTTGAACATGATTATTGGTATCTCTTACGAGGAAAAAAATATGAAGGAAGCAAATGGGGAAAAAAGCAGTGGTAAACTGGAGAACTTCTTCGGTGTCATATAATGAGCTCTGTAGATACACAACAGACTGCTAAAAATTGCAAAGCTAAGCTTGTGTGGTGGTTTTGGTTTTTTTTCCCCCAAAATCCAAACTTAGATTCTTCCAAGTGCTGAGATAAAAACTTTTGAAATTAGTGGTGGTTAGGTGTAATTCTGATAAGTATAATAAATTTGATTATATTGTCTTGTATCTTAATTTCTCATGAAGTTCCAGGTGTTTGGTTTTTTTTGGTTTTGTTTCGGTTTTTTTTTTTCAGACTCATTCTACAATTACTAAGTCACTTCTGAGATGGAGTTCTGCATAAAAAGCTCTAATGTCTTATATCTCCAGTGAAGTTATAGCTAGATGTGCCATGCTATCCACTGCTGAAGGAATCGATGGCAAAAGGTGCCCTCATGGATTTTGTAAATAAACTTGTAAACCTTATTTAAATATTACTTTATTAATTATTACTTAAAACTTTCATCAGAGTTTTTTACCTGTTTTTATTATGGGATCTGAGATATGAGTATTTCAAGCACCTCAAGCATCAAAAATCATGAAGGTACCACTGTCACATGTCATACACGGTAGAAAATGTTGACTGAAGGGTGGGATAAAAAAGGGATTTTTACCTTTTTTTCCTGCTCTAGGAAAACTAAAAGCTTTTTATTTTCACCTAAGTAAAATATATTTAGTAGTTTTATGTTATTAGAAATTCATACATTCACTGCTTTGTTTTTTTTCTGAAAGGTTCATGAATAACAGGATTACAGTATTTTTTACCTTTTTAAGGTAAAATAAGTAGAGATTAAAACAAAAAAAATCTTTACGGTCATTTCGTATCATCAAAGATATTGCAAGGAAAAAAGTGCACAAAAGTAAAGTGGATTTTTTCCCCCGCGTTGTGTCAAAGCTTAAGACAACAGATCACTTACCTATTTCTATTGCCTGGTAGACTTTTTCTGGGTCATGGACCAGATCGCAGAGCGCCATCAGTGCCCGCTGCTGAGTCAGCAGCTCGGGAGACTGTAACTCCTCATTCAGCTTAGGAAGGGCTCTCCTTCCAAATGCAATAGGAGCTTTTGTGGGATCTATATCAGGAGGCAGGTTTTCTGAGATACGAGCATGTGCCATCCCAAATTTTCCTAGGAAGGATTCTCCCTTATCCCTAAATATACTCCAAAATTAGGAAGTTATGAAAGAAGAGGCTAGAATGGTTCATGGTCATCAGCTGAGTTGTCTTATCTGGTTTAATTCTCTAATGAACACTGTTAAAAAGAAAAGAGAGAGAGAGGGAAAGTTTAAAATTGTAAGATGAGGTAGGGAATGTTTTTCAAAGCATTAAAGTGAAGTAGTCCAATGTACCCAACAAGAGAAGGGGCTCAAAATAGTATTAAAGCAAAAGAAAACAAAATACCATTTTTCAAAAAAAGCATTCTTTTAAAAGGGATCTAGTTTATAAACCCGCCCTCAGAATTCGTCAACTTTGGAAAGAGTAGGTGATGGCTGACCTCCCCCTTCCCTCAGTGAGGAAAATGGCTCAGCTGAGAGAAGCATACAACCTCCAATATTGAAAACTGCTCCACAAGAAATCCAGCTGACAAGTTAAAAACACCTGCTAGACAACTGCACTTCTCTCTTTAAAACAAAAGAAATAAACTAAATAAGCAAAGGCGCCCTGTCCCACCAACATGTCGCCGCCTCAGGCCGTACCCGGTTCCCGCTCCACGGCTCCTGCCAGCTGCGCCACCGCCCGTCGCGCCCGCGTGCTCTGGTTGCCTCAGCAACCCGCTCTTTGCGTACGCCCCGCTCCGTGAATAAAAGCTACCTCGCTAAGCACACTGAGTCTGCTCTCGCGTCGGCAGCGTAAGCACCGCGTTTGACGTTGGCTGCTGTGGGAGAGGAACGACAACGGCGTAGTTGGCGAATTGGGGGCTGGGACGCTGCTAGCGGGGGACCCGCCGCGGGCGCGTGAGCTGAGGCGCGGCCCCTCAGGGAGGGAAGCGCGTGAGGGAAGGGGAGAAAGGCTGCCGTGGGGTTGTCGTGCGGAGGCCCCTTTACCTCGCCTCTGCTAAAGCGTGAAGGGAGGCTCTCTCTTCACCTCATGTTTTTAAAGTAATTTCGTTTGAACAAAGTTGAACAAAATTCAGATTGAACAAAATGGTGGTCGGGTTAATGACAGAGATGCAGCAGGTGAGTGCCTTGAGGTACGAGGGTTGAAGGGAGCTCAGTAGCTCTGGGCTAGGCTTTCTTTCCTAGTCTTTCTCTGAATGAAACTATAAACAGCTAGAAGGCGTAGCAGAGTTTTCCATTGTTGTTAGGTAGTTTCACGTAACTGTTTTCAAGACAGCCATGTTTTTCAGTATGATCCTGCTAAAAAGTATAGTGTTGCTCAGAGGATGGTACACCGGGCGAATGTATCATTGCAATGTTGCTAGCACAGCTGAAGGGTGCTCTGGATTGCCAGATGTGATCTGGCATCAGGAAGAAAACTCTGAACAGCTTATGCTATAAAAAGTTAGTTCTCTGCAAATGGAGAAGTCGTTGAGATGTTTTTCATTACATTTGAGTAACAATTATTATAATCAAAGTTCTTAAACTGGATTTTACAAAGCCAAATCATTCAGATCAGCCGGATTAAAATAAAACACAGGAATAAATTCTGGTTTGTTGATCTTCAAAATCCATAAAAGAAAAATTACTACTTTAAAAAGTATTTTCTGGAAAGGATTCATTTTTCAGCCATGTTTTAGAGCAGATTATTTAAAGTAGAAGTTACTTTCCTGAACTAGATAGGACTTTGGCTAAGTACATATTTGTAATGTTTTATCCTATTTCGATAGGAAGAACGTGGATTTTTCTTAATGTAGAAGGGGCAGGAGAAGATCAGAGGCTTCTCTTGTCCTTCAGTGTTAGCTCCACTCTTGACCTTTTGGTGTGGGTTGTTCTGTCTTGTCCTTCACCATAGCTTAGAATACGGATTTTGGTTCGTGGTCATGAAGTTAACTGATGTTATGTACAGCTTCCGAATGCCTTCCTCAAATCCTTTGTCCATTCACAGAGTCTGCTGGTGGTAGTATTCCTGCAACATTGATATAAGGAGGGTTGTGGTGCCATGGAGACATTATGTCCCCAGTCCTCCCTAGTGACTGGAATCCCCTTCAGCTTTGTAAGAAGAAGAAATCTGGATTTCAGTACCTATCCTTCTCAGTATTTTCAGCAGCGTTGAATTTTTTAAATCGTTGATTTTTTTTTCCTCTATTGGTTTGGCTAGTTTGTTAATTTTGTAGATTGGGATATATTTATGTGTGTGTGAGGTTTAGATTAAATATGCTAAATGTAAGTGAAGGTGGCCTCTCATTTTTAAAATGTTTCTGTTTGGTTGCCTTGCTCCCTCCTGTACTTTGGATTCACTGAGATTGTTGAATTGATTTTTTTGGTAGCTTAGTTTGTGAAAGAGCTCTAGGAGACGAGCAGTGAGTCACCCTGTGTACACATGACATTTTTACATGCTTAGGATGTGTTGAACTAGAACTAGGAGAATATGAAGAAAGCAAGTTAGCATTTGAAACTCTTGCCAACTGGCAAGGTTTTTGTTATTTTCAGAACTATTATTTAAGATATTAGCATCGCCATAAAATCATTCAAATTTGCCAAAAGGGCAGGAGGACACCATAAAAAGGGTCTAGATCTCTCTGGTTTTATAGGGTCACGAGTAGCATGATAAATAGAACTATGCATATGGTAATAAGTATTGTAATGTCACCTTCTTTGGTGAATAACCTGTCAGCTGCAAACCTGGATTCTTCTGGGGGAAGTGGGTGTTTCAGTATGGTTGAGATCACATGAGTGCCTGAAGTGATTTAAAAGCAATTCCTCACAAAAAAAGAATAAAACGTTAACTCTAGTGAACTAGCATTTTTGTTGAGCATTTTTCTTAGCATGGGGTTGTAAAACTGTAGGGGTTTTGTTATATACTTACTCATTTAAAATTACTTGTCCACATTGATTTGCCCTTTAACATTTTTAATCTGCAGCAGGAAATGGAGAGGCTTCTCTCCTGGATGTTAAGAGGTCCAAGCCTGTTCCAGCATTACAAAAATATGACTATTAGAAGGTGAGAGCTTTCTTTTATCCTGAAATTTGAAAATTTAAATTCTAATGAAATAAATAGCAAAATCTTTTAGCATCCTAAATTACAGTCCAACATGCTAAATGCTGTCTAAATTAATGAGTTGCTTAACAATACAAAAGAGCTGTGTGTTTTTTTATTCCTTGTCTTTAGTGTTTGGTACATTGGAAAGCAATGGCTAGAAAGACATTTATATAATTCAAATACATTTATATAATTCAGAATGTCTCATTGGTGGCATGCACATCCTGACTCTAGAGCTGAGATAAAATCAAGTTGAAATTCTGAAAAAATCCCTCAGGAGTTTCTTTATAATTGCTACTGTGCTTAATATTAGCACTGTAAGAGTTCCCCACTCCATTAGTTCCTCGTCTGCTGGGTTAATCCTGCTCTTTGTATCCATATACACAAATATCTTTGAAGAAAGCAGAACTATTTTATCATGCAGTATTAGGGGCCCATATGGTTTATTAAGGAGCAGTTTCTGATCAAAGGAATCAGTATGGCCCGTAAAACCAGTTTGGCCTTTTAAAACTAGGGCCCTGCGTACAGTCAAATTACTCCAACTCCGCCTTCCCAATGGGTAAGAGAAGGGGAGGAAGGGAGCTGTTGCAAGCCTGTTGCTATGGCCACGCAGCACTGGCTGAGCTGTTTGTGTGACTGGGATCCTGCTGCATCAGCTGCTGCACGGTGAGTCCTTCCTTACACTTTGCTACATGATGAATGTTCTTCTTAGAAACATTCTTTTGAATGCCAGTAAGAAATTGGTACCCTATTAAGGGTCCCCTCCCCCAACAACCCACAAGGTTTCATTGCATAACCAAATTGATATACCTCAAGTGGGATATCTAAATGCATTTGTGATTTTCATGTGAACATTATTCTTTTTCCAAGTCAGACTCTCTACTGATTTCATTCTTTCTGAGCTGATCTTGGGTGAAAGTTTGATGTGTGGAGAAACGTAGCAACTTCATCTGTCCTCTGTTCTTCTGACCGAATGAAATCTGGTATCCCCTAACACTTATTAATGTGCTTAGTGCAGAGGCGTTTCAAACAATGATGAGCAAGATTTTTAAATTAAACACTGCAAAATCCTCTGAGGGCTAAAGTGCAATCACTTATGTTGAATTAAGTGAATAATTCTCTGTGCTCCCATGGAATTAGAGTTGGGGCCCTGTAATTTCAGAAAGCCACTGTTTGCTACTACAGCTGTGTACACTGAAGTGGTCCCTTTTACATAAGAACAGATTTTTCTTTAATACAAATAAAGTCAAAGAACTACCATTGTACTGAAAGGTAAAAAAAAAAAAAAATTAATCACATTTTCCCTGTTTTGAGGCAATTCCTGAATAATATGTTTCTCTTTACATATTTCCTGCCTGGTAGAATTTAATTGAATTTAGAGGATGAAGTCCAACCTAATGCATTTGGTTCCTCCAGTGAGTAGGGAAAGAAGAATCTCTCAGTTTCCCAAGGTGAGCATTCTTTATCCCTCTGATCACAGTATGTATCACCTGCCACAGTGAGATATCTTTCCCTTGTGCTAATACTGTTTTAATTTAACGTATAGTTGTTGTCTTCTGCTAAAATTACATATTGTTTAAGGATTTCTTTCAAAGGTGAATGTGGCTTCATGTTCCCATTCAATGCTGATGTCTTTAATAATCCTTATTTCTTTTTTTTAACATTTAGAGAAAGTGACTCTTGCCACAAAAGTGTTATCTTGTAATATCTAATTATTTCAGCCAAACGTTAATAATTGCATGCTTAAAGAGTTCCTACACCGAGGGGAAATTAGAACCATAGCTGATATGAAATATGCAAAAAGTCTAATTAGATATATATGGAGGTTTTGGTTGAAGAATTTGAGGCAATTTTCATTTTCTGTTTGTATAGGAACCTTAGTGATACAGTAGATCAAATGTTGTAGGCACCATAGAAATATGGACAGAAAAGATCATTCATGTCCCCAAAGAGTTTTTTACTTGAAGTATAATAGAAGGGTTAAGGACAGGGAAGGACAAGGAATTACCACTCTGTCCGTTCAGTTGTTCAAAAGATCCTTTTAAGGGAGTTAGCACTATTTTCCATGCTTGATCTCAGACACATATTTTGCTTTTAATTTTATGAAAACCACCACAGTTCTTTTAAGAAAATATAAGGTAAAATAAGTTTTCCTCATTTTTAACTAATGTGTAATTAAAAACTAGTAATAAAAACAATGCTTCACAGATAAAAGAGATCTAAAAGACTTCATAGTAATAATGACTTGCTGGTAATATGCTCCCATCTATGTTTGTATTATGTGTCTTAGATTACTGGCATAATTTAAGGTACTTGCTATTGTACAGAATGATGAACGAATGTATTCGACTGCGAAAGTTTTGCTAGTGCTTGGATGCTGACACTCAGAAAGGTGGCCAAATGATGGCACTGTCCAAAGGAGTTTTTACAAATGTAACTGTGGGGAAGCCTTACTGGCTTCTAACTCAAGCTATCCCATTTCTTATGCCAGGGTATCCCTGTGCTTGATGAACTCTTTGAATTAATCACCTTACCTATTTTTTCCTTGCTGATTTGACTT
This sequence comes from Tringa tobata, assembly GCA_033628505.1. Lineage (NCBI taxonomy): Eukaryota > Metazoa > Chordata > Aves > Charadriiformes > Scolopacidae > Tringa > Tringa tobata. Next base: position 682,179 of record JAHREE010000285.1, read on the forward strand.
CTTGAAAAGTAGACATTGAACATTTTATCCCAGTAGCTGTTCTCTCCTATTTTCAGTGGTACACACCTGAGGCCTGTCTGCAGCTCAAAGAGCACTTCCATGCGCAGGTCAGGACTGCTTGTCAGCAGAGCACTGGAACAGTTGGGTATGTTTATAATAAGCCATGTATGCAATGAAGAAAGTATTTTAAGCTCTTTGTAGCCTGCTTCCTTCATAGGCTTTTCCTTCCTCATTCCTCGTCTTCCTCGCTTCAGCATGTTAAGCCCATGCACATGGCAGTTCTCTGACCTGTTTGACAGTAAACAAATAAAGTGCCTTTTCCTCCCATAATTGTCAAAGATACCTTTTCTGCTGGCATAAGTAGCATTGAAAAAATACTGGAGTTTAGTGACAAATAGCTGTTCAGCAACTTTGAACTAAACTCATAGTTCAAAAGTTTAACTGTTTAAAATTAGTGTTAAATTTTGCACATGCAAGTCAGTATAGCAATCATATTTTAGAGCAGTTATAAGAAATCAGGCAGGTCTAACCGTGCTGTATTCGCTGTTGGTGTTCCGAATAAGCAGTTAAAGGCTTTGGGGAGATATACAGCAGTTCTAAGTTGCTTGAAACACGTAAGAACGTAGCTTAAGTCTTTTAGAAGTATATGTGCTGAGAAGTTCTCTTAAATGTTTCCTTAAAACTGGAGCAAAATTCTGGTAAATATATAGCACTGAAAAATCCAAATAAACTGCTTTGTGCCTTACTACTAATTTTTGAGTTGTTGTGGTTTTTTTTTTTCACATCATCTCTCTCCCAGAACTGTTACTAGTACTGATTTAATTCCTGAAGCAAGGCAAGAAAGCTAAACTGTGTTAGAAATCATCACCATTCAGTTAAAATAAATAGATGCATGTTTTAGAGATAAATGCTTTTGTGTTCCAGTATGAAGGATCTTTCATATAATGGAGCTTCTCTGAATACTGACAATTAGCTCACTATTCTTTCAAATCTAGAGTTGTTGATTACAACAAGACTTGTCATGATATTCATCTTTAGGCGCAACTCTTGCTAAAAAAAAAAATTAAAATATGTCTCCTTGAGAGAAATCATTGAGTTTATTGGTTTGTAGAAGCACAATCTCTGCCTTAGTTTCATGTAAATTTGTTACAAGTGTCTGGATAAGTTTGCTAGCAAGATATGCTTTCATGAATTGAGGCATTTTTTTCCCTCCATAATCAAAATCTATTTGCTCTTTTTTATTTCCAGAGTAAACCAACTCTCCAGTTTCTTTATTCTGATAACAGAGTATAGCTTAAAAGGTTTAGTTTTGGCATTATGAATAAAATTAAACCCCTTTCCTGTCACTGTTCTCTAGATGTGGTTCTTATTGGGTCATTTTTTTGGTGTGGCAGGGATAGGAGGGACAGAAAACTGAGTGTTTTGTACAGTAATAGTAAAGCTTGACAGGAAAAACCATTATCTTCCTCTTCTAATATCCCAAGTGATGGGATATTTCTTTGTCATTTGGAAAAGTAGTCTGAGAAATTCAGTAGCTAATGTTGTGTTTAAGAGTCTCTTGATATTCCATCAACGTGTTAAACTGTCTAATCTAGGGGTTTTTTTCCAGTATGAATTAATGGAACACACACCTCTAAACCATTGCTTACTTTTTTGCACTTCCCTTAAGGTCATTGATTTTATTCAGTATTTTATCAGTAACAGTTAATCAGGCAGAGACATGTCAGCAGTTTAGGGGCCTACGGCCACCCACTTACATTGACTGGCACACAAAATGCATCCTTTTTTCGGAAATATTAGTAATGCAGCTTACCAGTCAAGATTTAGGCTATTTAGAACAGATAACTTGGAATCAGCATCACATAGAAGCCTGATATAACCAGAAATAGTATTCAATAGAAGATTACTTCATTTGTTTAAAAAGCCATTCTTTAATATAAAAGAACATTAAACCTCTTAAGCCATTTTTGAAGCATGTGCACGGGAAATGTCAATCCAAGTTTAGGTCAACCAATACACTTACATTCACTTATCCACCTGTATCTCCTAAAAGATACACTACATATCAATTTTAAGAATGCAGGCTGAGTCACCTAAAGCCCATCTGCTGTATTCTGTGGGAGGACCTGGAGCAAAGAGGATTATTTGCATGAAGCCAGCTTCAGCTTAATATTATTCCAGATAGTCAGAAAATGTATTTGCTCTAACCATGTGGGTTTGTTTTTTTTTTTTCCAGAAACAAATTCTGCAAAGGGTTATTTTATTATTACCCATTTCTTGATTCTGCACTTAGAATTTGGGTTTTGTTATTAGAAGTCAATGAGAAACTTGTGATTAATTTTAATGAAGAGGCTGCAGATACTCCATGGTCTTATGTGCAAATTGACAAATGTATATACCTATAGTAAAAATAAACTTAATGGAATTTATGCCCCACTGGATTGTATTTAAGAAAAAGATTATGCAGAGTAAGAAATGGACTATTTCTGCTCCACAGGGTTTTTTGGTTCTTTTTCTTTTTTTCTTAAAATTTAAGACTCTGACCCTGCAGCACAGTGGCATTTAGGTAAATTGGAGTCACAGGTGCACGGGCTCATCACTTGCAATTTAAGGGTCTAAATCAGAATTTTTAAAGAGAGAATGTTGAAATTGCTACTAAAAACATGTAATACTTTCAAATATTTATTACAGGCTGAAAATATCCAAAGTGGTTGTAGTAGGAGATCTGTATGTTGGGAAAACCAGCCTCATCAACAGGTACAGTAGATCTCAGTAGATGGTTTGATTCTGCTCTTTCTCAAATAAACATTACAATGTTTCTGTCCATTCAGGGTAGTACTTCATGTTTCTGTTTTAAACAATGATTTTGTTATTAAATAAAAGACAAAACAGACTTAATATACTGACACAGAAAGTCATGCTCTGGCACTGAAGTTAGTATATGTGATGTTCTGAACTATTTTTATCTAGTAAAATATGATGCATTTAGAAATCCTGTTTAAAAGCTAAACCATCGGAGGTAAAAAAAATAATAATAAAATAATCTTTTCAGTGTCTGAGTCTTGGTTTCATGTTTTCTTCTTACTTGTAGGGTTGTTCACTGAAACAACTTTAAGTCATTCTTGTGTGGGTACCTGAACTTATTTCTACAGCTGCAACACTATAGGAGGGGAGCTCCAGTTTTTCTGCACCTTATTAAATAAGCTTAAAGAATAGTTATTTGATTCTTTACCGGATGTTATGTTTTTTGTATCTAAGTCCAGTGAGAAGACCACTGAATTTCTGTAGCTTATGATCACCATGACAGCTTTCTCTCTATGTTTGTGTTTTATTATTGTTATTTCTTTCCCATTCTTAAGCAGATATGGTAAGTTTATAATATCATTGATTAATCATTTGGGTAATTATTTAGGACCCAAAATATATTCCCTTGTAACTAAAACTGTAAGATACTGTATCAGCCTTGGGAGTCCAAAGATATTTTTTTCTGATTCTCGTCACATCCTTAGATCTTACTAGATGTACATGCCTTCTAGTTTGTTATCCAGTATGCTTTGGTTTTTTAATTATTTTTTGGTGGTTTTATATATGCTTCTGCAATACATAATGACTCTACAGTTAGTTAATTCTTGTCTTCATAATTTACCCTAGGTAGTGTTAGTTTTGCAGTTAGTTGTAGTTGGGTGTTAGTATTTAGTCTCTTTTTTTTTTAATTGCAGATTTTGTAAAGATAATTTTGACCGAGACTACAAGGCGACCATTGGAGTGGATTTTGAAATTGAACGTTTTGAAATAGTTGGAATACCATACAATCTCCAGATGTAAGTTGAAACAGCATGCTTAACTGTTGCACAGAGTACAATCTCAGCAGAGCTTGAACAGCTGCAGGTTCTAGTGGAATAAAGATTTTTTTAAAAATAAGAAAATTGCATGAAGAATAATGTGATCTGAAAAACAGATTCTGTAACTGGACTTGCAATTTTATTAAAAATTTTACTCTCCTGGATTTCTGATCCCTAGGAAATGATATAAGTTTATCAATGAAAATTCATCTTGGATGTCTTGCGCTATTTCAGTGGAGTTCTCCCTTTTTTCTCAAGTTTCTTGAAAGAGAAGTGGAAGTTTTTGCCACAGTGTTTGTATAGTTCTACTGTTACACCATTCTATTGTTTAATAGGCACACTGAGCACTGGACTTGGCACTGAACTTTACTAGGGGTTTTATTCCTGGAGCCATTGAAATTAATGGCAAGATGTGCAGTGATTTCAGCATCTCTTAATTAGGGACTAATTGATTTTCCCCAAATCGTAGAAAGACTTGAGTGTTTTTATTAGAAAGTGAACCTAGAATCTTTGATTTTAAGCTTTGTTTATCACACTACTGGAAATCCTATGCTTCTCTCATGTTTTGGTTCTGCTGAAGGATGTCCTTTGGTATTTCCAGTGGCTAGGAGCATTGTTCTCTAGAGGGCATTATTGAATTATCTATGCTGTAGCGTGACCTAGAGTAGAAATAAGATGCTTTGCCTAAAGTATTTTAGTGCATGAATCTTAAAAACCTTTTCACTTAGGAACACGTTTTTTCTGAGATATTATTGATGATAAATGGATGGCTAGTGGGACTTATTGAAAAATACTTAGAAATCCATTTTCCACTCATTTCAGTGCCATTCTGTTCTTGCAAATTCTGCCAGGCTCTATCCTTTTGGAACTTGAGTCTCTCTAAAAATGTATACTGATGCATATTTTTCCAGCTGAAGAAATAAGGTTCATGAGCTACTAAACATCAGGTTCATTATCTGCAGAATCTTCAGTGTCTAGGTAGAACGTTTCCATATGATAAGCACTAGTGCCCCCTTTTGCTGAGAAATTTCCATATAAGATAAATTTGCAGGTATCCATGACTGGCAGTACTAGGGTATAACAAAACCCCAAATCTCTGTAGTGCTGGCAGTAGCTGAGAGGACTGCATATCTTGATCATTAATAAGAAGCACGTTCTTGGTTTTCTTTAATGGTGTCATTAATACCTGGTGGACTGAGCTGTAGGTCTCTAATTTGTAGTGTCTGGACAGATATTGTGTCTTGAAGTTGCAAGATTCTGATATGGGCTAACGTATGATTTAGCTAATAATACTAGTACAGAAAACTTTCAAAATCAGATTGCACTAGAAATACATGCAAATGACATAGATGAGGAAAAAATATTTTAAGTAAAGGGTATTACTGTGCAGAATACAAATATTTGAATTGTATCTCCAAAATGACAAGTATTAAAAAAAAAAAAGAAAAATATAAAAACAGAGTTCAAATGTCTTCATTAAATAATAGAGCTTTACTGTATTTCTATCTGTAGTTAATGAATAACATGTTCCAGATGGTAACACTTCTCTGGTATCACATTCTTCTCCGACTGGTACCAGTCTGCTGCTTCATTAGCATGTTTACTCAGGTTATGCTGGGTTTCATTAACCTGAAATTTCTTTTTTCCCTCCATTGCACAGATGGGACACAGCAGGTCAAGAAAAGTTCAAGTGCATTGCATCTGCTTACTACCGAGGAGCAGAGGGTGAGAACAATATTAATTTGATCCTGGCTGTGACAGGAGGTTGTACTTTATACAGAAACATCTATGTGTATGTGCTCTTTGGAAAGGTACCTGTAGTCACAGTGTAGTGGAATGGATTGTCTGTTACTGGAGAGAAGAAGGGACTAAAAAGCTCATGAATGGATATGTTGTCACACCTGCAAGCTCTGAATGTTCTGATGATGCAGTGATAAAAATTGGCACTTGTGTCTAGGGGGAAAAGAATTTGGTTTCGGGTAGGATTATTGCTGAAGTTAGAAATGGATGCTTTTGGCATTCTCTTTGGTAAGAGACAATTTCTGCAGGAATTAAAGTGGTCCCAAATTAAAAAAAAAAAAAAAAAAAGCACTACAGATTGCAAACTACAGGTAAAGACTAACTAAGGTTGAAGTCTGAGGACCTCAGTCTTACTGCGTGCTAGAGAAGTAAGAGGAATAGAGAGGAAGAGAAACGGAGAATCTCTCATCTCCTCTGTGTTAAATCTGCTCTTGCGCTTTATATGTAAACATTCTTTCTGTTTAACAAACAGATGTTTGTGTTCTCCAACAGATGAGTTGGAGAGACTTCTGATACACTTTCTAACTTAATTACCTTTTTTCTGTTACTGTCTTTTATTGCAGTGATTATAACAGTGTTTGATCTGGCTGATATTCAGACTTTGGATCACACCAAGTAAGTTTCTGTATTTTGGCTTAGCCTGCAAAGCTTTTATAGCAAGTTTAATTGCCTCAAATAGCCTGTAGTTGCTGAGAACTTGCTGGATTGCAAGTGTATTTTCTACTGAGCTAAGAAATGAAGAATGACAGTCACAATGAAGAGTGACGTTCACTTGTTTGGATTATGTAGGGTGGGATTTTTCTGTAAAAAATGCAGAGCATAAATTTGAAATACTTACCCTTGACTTCCTTTTTATAAGTAGAGAGAAAAAGGCACTTCAGTAAGAGCTTGATCCTTCCAAAACTGGACATGCAGGAAGAGATTAAGCACACCCCAAAAGCATCTCTTCTCCTC
>JAHREE010000285.1:691708-701846 GCA_033628505.1 Tringa tobata
TAATGTCTCAAGAACCTCTCCTTTTCCAGGTACACTGCTAGCCCAAAATTATTTTCTTTCTCTAGTTTTTGTAGTGAATCTATTGAGAGGTGGGCTGTCAAAAAGAGGAAAGAAAGCACTCAAAGTATGTGTAGATATAGCTATACTTACTGGTTCAGATACTTGTAATGGTTTGGTTACAACAGCACGCTAATTGTTATGAATAAACTTGTTCTGCTTTTAACCCTTCATGGACCTATGATCCACATTGTTGTCACCAGCTCGGAGCGTATGTATATCTAACCTAGTGTTCTGACTGTAACGCAGGTACAAGTTTCTTCACAGTCTGTACTCTGTCTTATTTGAATGTGTATTAGACTATTTCCTTACAGTGCTGCTGTGGCACTTAGCTCATTTACATAGGACTTTGTAAAATAATATATATATTAGTGTCTCTGCTTGGCTGAAAATAATTGAAGCCTGTGAACCTGATTTCCCCCCCACACACACACGCTCCTTTCCCTCCTTGACTTATGTTGGATGACTCAAGAGGAACTTGATTGCCAGAGTAACAAAAATACAAAGGCTTATAAGACAGGAATCATGCAGCCTTCGTAGGGAGCTAGTTTTATAATGCTGAATAGATTATTTCACTCTTTATTCCCACTTTATTCTCATTTGTATCTAATCTGCTATATGTTGTTCCCATTTTTCTCCTCTGCTTCTTGTTTTCTTGTTCCTTATCTCAATCAAAACTTTGCCCCCTCCCTTATACTGATAAATACCCTCTCTGGGTCTTAAAATCGTTGTTGAATTTGTATACTATCTGGTGGGCATGTTTGAACTTTACCTTAGCAGAAGGTATGTATTCAAAGGAGTTGAAATAGCTCCTGGTCTCTTTCTCTCTAGAAGAAAAGGATTTTGATACTGTCACATAAATTCATCCTCTCACTTTTCTTGTGACCCTATTGTCTGTCAGTTTCTTCCGTATTCCTTGGTCCCTTTGATTCTCTATTTCTCTTTTGTATTTCAGACAGTGGCTAGAAGACGCATTGAGGGAGAATGAGCCAGATTCCAGCTTCATCTTTCTGGTTGGAACAAAAAAAGATTTGGTGGTCAGTAAATGCAGATTAGGAAATCAGATTTCACCTAGTTCCTTAAGTAATTTCCCTTACAAGTTGTACACAATGTAGTTGAGATAAAAGCCTTGAGGGAAAAACCTAAACAGAAAGAAGGTCACAGGTGAAAAGAACACCACATATGAAATGAATTTAAGAAGACATTTTCTGAAAAAATGGGTAGTTAGTGAAATATCCCTATTTCCATTCCTTGCATGACATCTTCCAAGCACATACAAACAACTGAAAAGGCAGAGGAAAGTTGGGTGCACAGAATAACAGAGTGCATGATGATCTTGAAGGTTGGAGGTTTTGAGGTTTTTGGGGGGACAGTGTGTTCATTATTCTGAAACAGGGAAGAATTCTTACTTAATTGTGACACCATTGTCAGAAGAACAGGCTCTAATGCACTCACTGTATAGCGTTCTGAGTCATGTATATGTTTCTCTAGCTGTCAGTACACAATACGTAATTCTTAAAGATTTCAAAACAAACTTGCTGCTTCTGCTTAGTTGATTTTTATTTATTTTTAATTTCCCCTTCCCCCTAGCTGCCACAGTATCACTTAAACAGTTTGTTTCTTAGCCTTCACTGAAAGTAAGTCCCAGAAAGCTGCCTGTCTGTCAATTTTTCTGGTACTTTTGTGTTGCTTGCGCTGCTTTTTTTGAGATGCGGTAAAAGCTAAATGTGCCAGACCTCTGAGGATGCCGATCTGAATTCTTGTCTAAGCTAGAATTCCTTACTGTGAGTTAGTTTATGATTTTAGAATGATAGCACTTTGAACTGAAAAGGAGATGAGCAAAGCAAAGGATTGTGGGTTCTAAGTATTACTTCAGTATTAAGCCAGTACCTTCCCAATTGGATTCACTCTACTCATCCTGATGTCACATCATCCTTTCTGGATTTTTAGAATTCCTCTCAATTTTGCAGGGGTTCCCCATTGTAAGACAGTGCACAGAAAATTGTACAAACAAAAAAGACTGGTATCATGCATCACAAATGGGCTAGAAATTGAAAGGAAACAGCAGCATACTGATATGGTTGATGATACAGAACAAATAAGAACAAAAAGACCTAAAAATTAAGTGCAAGAAGGTAAAATCCATTGAAGGGGCAAGAAATCTTAGTCTTAAGAAGAGATAAGGAGAAGGAAAAATAAAAAGAGGGCGAGGCCATTGTGTTAAAACACAGTAAAAGTAGATGGTGGAGAAGATAGGATCTGAGACAGAGAAGAACAATTAACCCAAAGAACCATTGTGATTAGTAGGTCCTTCAACTTAAAGCTGTTGTCTTTGTAGCTCCCTACCACACTGTATAGACCATAGATACAATGGTCATATTTGTTAACTGTTTTTTTATTTCAGTGCTGTGGGAGGTGAATGGAAACTTCAATGTTAAAAGCAGTACTAAGTACTTGAATATTCTTGCAATCATGTCTGCTTCCAAGTTCTAAGGCAAGGCCAAAAAAGCCACTGTGAAAATTGGACTATGACAGTGTAGATGGTAGTAGTACCTCTATGTACCAGCCCAGATGCACTTCTTGTGTTAAAGTTATTGCATGTTATTTACTCAGTCAGATGCTGTGTGTGAAAGGACAGAGCTTGATGCCATCCGCTTTGCCAATGAGATGCAGGCAGAATACTGGTCAGTTTCAGCCAAAACAGGTAAGTTACTACAAAGGATGTAAAAATAGCATAACCTCAAAGGCTTATGTTAAAGTGGGAAGAAGTTAAAGTTCCTTATGCCTTCATTCCCATGCAGGTTTTTGGGTTTTTATCTGTTCTTGGGTTTTGTTGCTATTGGAAACTTCAGGTTTATTAACAGTTGATTTTATTTGAGCATTTTTATGTGTGCTTGCGCTGTCATGTTTACAGAAAAGAGTATGTGAGCTGCTGTGCAATGTCTAAGCATGTTTAATTCATAGGTAGTTACATAAATACACATGTGCACCACTACTCTACATTAGCAATGAAAAAAGATTATACCACAAACTGAGTTCTCTCTGTTGCTGACTAAAAATAAAGGTACGGTACATGGTACAATATTCCAGAGTAAGAAACTGAGAAATTCTCTCTGCAGTGATCAGAATGGGGTGGGGCTCAGATTGTTGGAGAGGCCTGTTCTGTCCCTGTATTGAGCAGTGGTGTGTTCATGGATGTGCTGCTTGTGCTTGATCGTGTGTCGATATGCAGTTGTAAAAAAACATAATTTCTGTCCTGTTTCCCAGGGGAAAATGTCAAAGAGTTCTTTTCCCGAGTTGCTGCCTTGGCCTTTGAACAGTCTATGATAAAGGAGCTGGAGAAAACTGCTGGGCACATGGCCCGAATTGGGTCAGGAAAGCTCGTCAGTATGTAAAGTTTTGGTTTTTGTGTGTATTGTCCTTGTTTACAGTCTGAAGGATTGGGGATGTTTTCAAGCATTAAAGCCTGTTTAAATATTTCAAACACCTGCCTTATGACATATTCATGTCAGTGTCTACCTGATTTCTAGCATATAGGAGTTACTGGGGCTGAATTCAGCTTTTGTTACCCTTAGTATTGGACGGTATAATTTCATGTAAATTGACTTTATAACTTTTTTGTTTCTGCAGAACTGGAGAAGAACATGACGGATATCCCAGAAGACAATAGTAAAGTCAGCCTGAGTTGCTGCTAACTGTCAACTGTTTCTGCTCTGTAGTGCAGCATAGAGCACCCGCAACAATGAAAGCTCTCAAACCAGAAATACAAAGTTGTATTTTTGGAAATGAGGGAGGAAAAACTTATCCAAATTTTCTTTCTGAGAGTTCCCTTGCTGCTGCAGGCTCACTTGTGCAGGATAGTACGATTGTTACATAAACCTTTCTCTGTGTAGTGGAAACATGACATCCTTGTCTTAATGCAGGAAGACATTGCCAGTGCCATGTGCTCACCTGTGTGCCAGAAACACTTGTAGTCAAAAGTTATGTAATTTTAGTGTGTTGGTTTTTAATAATTCTCTAGAAATCTTAGTGAAATTGCGTTCTCATGGGAGCAGAAAACAAATGACAGTTCAGAATAAAGGGTGCTGTCTATATGTTTTTGCCTTCTAAGATCATAGTATAAAATAACTCTGACTTGCTCTTATGCATTCCAAATATTTTAGAGCTGTTCAAAGGAAATCTTTTTAAATAACAGGTGTGGAAATACACAAATGCAGACTGCATAGTATTCACTGGTTTCTCCATCCGGGAAAAATCAGTATTATTTTTGATTTTCCACTTGAGAATCAGAGCCTGGTGTTTAAATATTTCCAAGCATAGGAGAAATCCAAGTAGGAACTTCATTGTTTTATCCCAGCTGTCTGATACTTTGAAAAATGTTACCAGATAAGAATGGTATTCTTTTCCACCCTCTTGAATAAGAAAGAATAGCTACATAGATGCATCTCATAGAAAAATTCGGTTTATTTAATTCCATCTTCCAAAGAGGATGCAGATTTCTTCTCTGGATTGATCTCTGTGAATATTGCCTACACTGCAGTTCTGCTTTGTTGCAAAGAGTAATGAAATTTTCATTCTGTTGGCGTATTTTTTGTTTATAGTAATGTAACATGATTCTGGAACCATACGTGGTCTCAGTCATGAACATGTTCATCCTTGTCTGTGGTAGGACCTCTGAGCTGGTTAAGTTAGATTTGATACTGCTGCTGAACTCTTACTCACTTTGTCTGCTTTTACTGGACAAGATAATTTGATCACTAGGTCCTGGGAGCAAATTGCTCCACTGCTTAATAGAAGGAGTAATCATAGAGAAATAGTTTTGCCATTATGTGAAAAGACTTGCAAGTGTACGTGGGTTTAGAGGGATGGGAAAAGCCAGAGTTCTCCAAAGGAGGCACGTGCCTGTTAAGCCCTAAGGTACTTGCCATGTGAAGATGTTCTCTGGACATGTTGTTGTGATTTGGTGTGCTTGCTGGATCAAAAAACAGTTGCCCCAGTTTTGCTTTTTCAAGTACCCTTTGACATAACCTTGTGAAATTAGTTCTTTAGAAATTGCAATCATTGTTTAATGGCAAGAGACTGTCTCTGGATACCACGGAATTTCATCGAAGTGATGTAGCTTTACAATGCTTTTCTGCTCTTTGGGCAGCAATGACTGAGGCCAAAAAATATTCCTTTGTTTGTAAAGTAATTTCTGCTGACAAATGACATCATTGCCAGAAATTTGAATGACAAGTAATGTTGCCAGAAATTACTATAACAAATATTTCATCAGTATTTGTGGAATTGTATTAGAATGATTGACTATGATAATTAAAGTCTGCAAAAGTACAAAAGAAGTGAAAGGGAAATACACTCATTTCCCTCTAATTTTTCTAGTCTCACTGAATTTTAATATTCAGTTCTGAGTATCTAGTTAGTAATATTTCTTTAAAGATAAATGAGGTGCTGTAACTTTGCTTGCACTAAACCACACAAATTTAAGGTCCTTCAAAACTACTATAAACACTCAAATGAAAGAATTCATGAAGGAATGAAATTGGGACAACAGAAAGACTACTTCTCTAGAAATCTATCAGCAGCTTGTAACTGCATACTTCTAAGATTCAAATCCAGCATTACATGCTATGCTTGCATAAAAAAAAAAAGGAACATCTATAATGCTCAAAATTTCATACTGCAGCTATTTTAAGTGGAGAGAAAGAAGAAAAGTTATAGACAGTGACAAGTTACAGTTTAAGATACTCGTTCAATCATTACAGAAACAACAGTATCTGAAAAACTGATTATAACAGGACCTTTCAGATTTGAGCTGCCGAGAAAATAAAGATGCTTGTTAATAAATCTATGCATCAAATTGAAAATAGTCTAGATTCTCTGCCATTTTCTCCCCAAATTGTTTGATAAGAAATAGGAAAAAGTGGAGGAAAGATGACTTAACCATCATTTTTATTACTTTTATTTTCTTAAGGCATAAGTTATAGTTTCAGAGAATATGATAAATAGAGATCTAGGAACTCAGTTTCTTTTTTTATCATACAATCTTCACTTTGGCAGTTGTGCAAATTCTGTTGGCAAAGATGCAAATGTAGCATTTGGTGGAGAAAATGAGTATGTGTGGGTATGGAAGGAGTTATTTATCCAAATGTGTGATATTTTGACCTTATGGTATTCTATGTATTTGTTCATCTCCCGAATCTGTTTCATGACGATGACGAATATATACTCCACTTATACCACGTGCTGCACTGAGTGGGCAGCATAGCCATGGTCTTCATGTTTACTGGGTTTGAATGAGAGTAGCAAATATGGTTCACTCTACTGCAGCAAATGTTGCCTAGGCTGGGTGCTAGGTTTCAGTGCAGACATGCTTGTGTTTACAGCTGCAAAATGACTCAGTAACAAACCTAAGAAAAGATCAGTCCCTGTCCTGACATATATCTCCTGTTTCTCTTGTTGCTGAGCTCAATTATTGTACAAAATCAGAGCTACAGTCTCTTGAGCGGTGCAATTGGGTTGCTTGGAAAATCAACTGGGACAGGTGTTTTTTTCTAGTGATTCAGTACGTTGCTTGGTGTCGTTTGTATCTTCTGGAGCTCCAAAAACCTCATGTACAAATGCAATACTCTGTCAGTTACTAACTATCACTTGACAATGGTCTGACTCCATCTATTTTGTGATGAATGCTTTGAGACCGGGGTTTTTTTTGGTTGGTGGTGGGATTTAGGGGGTTTTTTTGGTTGTTTTGTTTTGGAGGGTGTTTTTTAGCCCCACTGAGACTTCTTCTGCAAAGAACTCAGTATTAATATTGGATTGTCTACAGTGAATCTTGGATCATGTTGCAAATCACAGAATCACATGATGAATTGTTTAGGAAACCACAAAGGAAACTAACTTTGGTGGAAAAATAAATGTAAACTTGGAAGTTTCTATCTGGTCCATGTTTTTCCTATGCATGTTAATCTATTCTGTCAGCTTTGAAGAAGCCTTAATATTGTGGAAAACAGTGTTGGAACAACTGTGTTAACTTTAAACACAGGTAGGTTAAACCACAGTTTTTATACTGATTGAAGTCCTCACAGTGATCATGGCAACAGCTGCAGTGCCAGCTTCCTTGTGGAGTTTGCAGCTAAGAAACTAGAGTAATGAAATTCGGAGGGAGTCTGAAGCAAACCTAAAGAGCAGTTGTAAAAATCAATGTCCCAAAAGAAGTACTAATATTATGCGGTTTCTCATCTTAATAAGTAGAAGCTAATGTGTTAATGAGATCGTGTTTAAATAAGTATGCGTATCTCTGAGCAAACAACTGGTAATGGGTCAAAAGCTGTTTAAGAAACATTCACTTGACTGGCAAAGTTAATTTCTTACTATAAAAGCCTTTCCTTTTAATTTTTAGGGATGATGTTCCTGCCTTTTGAGTTATTATTGACACAGGATATTATTATTTATATTCATATAGGTCATGTGATCCAGATCTTTCCTGTTGGTTCTCAGCTCAGGCTCATCTTGCTGTAGTATGACTGGAGTCTGTTCTTCATGAATAAATCTGTCCCCCTCTGTGTCTTTTCAGGTTTTCATCAATAGTTAGAGGTCGTTCTAGGGAGTACAGTGTAATGCACTGGTGAGTGAATGCTAGAAACTCCAATCTGTATCGCATCCTCGAGCACGTGAGTTAAAATGAAGTGTTTGGCAAGTTGGAGTCGTAGCAGAATCTGCATTTGGCAGTGGATGTGGTTGATCAGTTTCCGTAAGGTTGGTCTCACAGAATTTTCTGAATTCTAAGATGGGGATTTCCAATTTTTCTGGGTTCATAGAATAGTTTAGTCTGCATGGGACTTCTCAACACTTAGTGGCTTTGTTAGATTCTACCAATGAGTGCTGCTCTGTGCTACAAAAATATGGTTTCTTAGCTTCAGCCGCAGAAATTATGTTTTATTTCTCTTTAAAAGGACTCTGCTTGTGTGCTACCGGTTTGTTTGTTTGTTTTTCTTCTTACAAAACCTCTCATTCTTTCGTGTGGGCTCATGCTGAAGAAACAGTTCGTGAGAGCTCAAGAGCTTTTCCGACCGAGCCGGCTGTGGCTGCTCTTTGCCACAAGAGGGAGCCCTGTGGTCACTGTAGCACTAGTTCACTTGCGACAGCGAGGGGCTTTGCCATCTCTCGCAGGCCAGCAGAGGGAATGTGCTGGGCAGGCTGCCTGTAGTTTAGCCCCCTCGTTACAGGATTCTCAGACTCGAATCACAGATGTGTGTCTGCCACCATAGCCTTAGTGAAATTTTGTATCCTATTAAAATAATAGTCAGTTGTATGCATAAAAGTATCAGCAAAAATTCAGAGATTCCCACTGGACTTCCTGATGTTGTAGTACCTCAATAGATGAAGAAGGTGCAGTTGTTTAATAGTATTAGTCACTAAAAGTTAAGTGTCCATACAGAAATCCCTCTTCTGACTCATCAGAATTCTTACTTCCCCCAGAAAGGGTGCAAATGTCAGAAAAGTGAACTCAAATGCAAAAAGCTCTAGACATAAAAGATCAGGACTATGGGACTTCAGTAAAAGTAATGGAGGATTCCAGAACACATCCCTGTGATGTAGCACACCTCTCATTGTTATACCCATGCCAGTACAGTCTTAAACTTCCTATTAGTAGAAATACATTGCATGTCAGAATTTCAATGTTCAAACTGGCACTAGAGCAAATAGCAAACTATGAATGGTGAAGAGCCAATTTATTTTATTTCTGGGAAAGATTGAGATTCCTTAAAAGATTTATAGAGGTATTTACTAAACATACAGATTTTATTATGATTTAAATTATAATGTTTTCCATATAGGTCAGCCAATGCCCATTATGTCTTAAAAGCTGAGGAAACAAGTGCAGGAAGATGAGATGTTAAAGCCAGGAAACAAAAACCAAGAGGGATGAACTATGAAAAACCGAATACCTGATTAGCCATTTATGATGTCTGAAAATATCAAAAAATATTTCATTTGGCATATAAAAAAGCATGAAGAGAAAACCTTCTTAATGGATTATGAAACATTATGTATTTCAAAGGTAAGAGAGCTACTCCTGTGGACTTGTGCTTTTCATTCTTACAAGATTTTATTAGACTTTTATTGGGGCTATAACCCACCCTCTTTTCTAGTAACACGTGCCAGAAAAGATATACCTCACTGCAGACATGAAAGCAGCAGGTTTGTGGGGGATATGAGGTGTATATATGTCACCTTTTCCTATCATCCAAACAGGCAGGATGGAACTTGAGGTGTATTTGTTACCAGATTTTCAGAGGTTGAATTAATACACTGAAAGGATGCAGGGCTTAGAAAGGTGCAGGGCTTAAGCAAGATCATGTACTGTGATTGATTTTGGGAGTAATACTCAGCAGCCAGACTTGTGTTTAAATCATTTGCCACCCTTCACCCAGAGCTGAAGAGTGGAACTCCCGAGTTATTTGGGCTAGGATAATATACAGGACAAAAGTGAGACTAATGCCTGAACAAAGCAACCTTTATTGTTAATAACGTAGTGATTTTGGAGCACTGGTTGCCCATCTCAGAATCCAGCTTGTCATGTATTGGCAAGGGAGGAAGGACTGAGTGAATGACCAGCCTACTACTAACCATTAGTGGGGGAAAACGTGACCTTTGAAGGGGAGCTGCATCAGTGCCCGGGGGGAGAGCGTTGCTGTGAAGACAAGAGAGTGCAGAGATGGTGTTCATACATAATATATGAGGGCGTGGATGTGCGGACAGGAACGGATACCTCCCTGTGCACATGTGTAGGATATGCTCGTGCTGTTCGTGTCTCTCTGTGGTGATGTCCGAGGCCTGTGGCTGCAAGCGTGAGCAGCCGTGAGGGTACACGAGCCTGCACCTCCCCGCCTTTGTCTCACCGGCAGCCGCCTCCGAGGGCGCCGTGGGGAAGGGTGCGGGGCCAGGCCTCCCCCAGGCCCGGCGGGGTCCCGCGGGCACGGCCTCCCTCAGCCGGCCCGGGCTGCCCCTTTAAGAGGCCCCAGCGCCGTGTCAATCGCCGCGCCTGGCTCCTTCCCTCTCCTCCCCTTCCGCAGCGCTGCGA
>JAHREE010000285.1:704634-813769 GCA_033628505.1 Tringa tobata
CCGCCGCGCCGAGGGGGCTCCCGCGGGGCCGCGGGGCGCTCGGGCACCCGGGGGTAGCGGCAGAGCTCGCCGCGGGAACCGCCGCCGTCTCGCCGTTCTTGCGCGGAGGCTCCGGAGAGCGTGTGCGCCCGGAGGACAGCACAATAGCCGGGAGGAGGAGACAGGGAAAGGGGCAGGGGGAAAGGAGGAGAGAGAAAGAGAAAGCACAACACGGGGGCTGGCGAGGGGAGGACGGAGCGGAGGACTCCTAGGACTCGGGAGGAGCGTGGCTGCGCTGAGGACCGTGCCCAGGAGGGCAGCGGCAGGAGGTGGGTGGGTGGGGGGCGATATTTACCTTCCTTCCCCCGCCCCGAGCCTGCTCCTTTGTCCACCCACTTTGAAGTGCTGTGGGATCGCCAGGGTGGGAGCATTGTTGTTCGCTAGCAAAAGATCAGTCATGCCGGGGAGCGAGTAGCGAGTGTTCGGGGGCTGGGGCCGGCAAAAGCTGAAGGAGACGGGGAGGAGAGTCTGTTCCGAGGATTGCTGTTTGCCTCCCGGTTTCCCTGCATGGACCGTGAAAGAGACGCATTGAGTTGACCCTGCCGGAGCTGTTTCTGCTTCTACATGTGAGATCCGGTTGGTTTATTCTCTCCACCTATCTCTCTCCAGCCTCCTTTCCCTATTCTCCACTTACTCCTGTATGCAAAATGGTGGACCCTGTGGGGTTTGTGGAGGCTTGGAAAGCACAATTTGCAGACTCTGAGCCTCCTAAAATGGAGCTGAAATCTGTGGGAGACATTGAACAGGAGCTGGAGATGTGCAAAGCATCTATTCGGAGACTGGAGATGGAGGTCAACAAGGAAAGGTTCCGCATGATTTACCTGCAGACTCTTCTGGCAAAGGAGAAAAAAAGCTATGATAGACAGAGATGGGGTTTTAAACGTGCTTCTCAGTTGCCTGAAGGGGGTGCAGAGCAGCAGATCCAAGACCTGCATCACCAGTCTGCTGACCAAGACGAATATGAAAAAAGCAAGTCACACCACGGGGAGGAAAAGTTCAAACCCAGGATACCCTCCCTGCGGAAGCTGTCTACCCAGAGTGATGGGTCAGACCTGTCGCCTTTGGACAGCCCCCACCATGGAGAGGGAGAGCAGGACAGGTGTAAGTACTATGGTGAAGAGAAACTGAAGAGAGTTGTAGAAGATATGGAGAATCGCTGTGATACAGATGGCTCTCCTTCAAAACACAGATCGGCTTCCACTCGCAGGCTGGTGGGATCTGCTGAGAAGGAGGGATCATTTGAACCTATTTCCAAGGAGAGAGGGAACAGCACCAGTGTGGCAGCCCTAAGGTCAAATTTTGAGAGGATTAAAAAGGTTAATTCGCATTCTTCTGGAGATAACAAGGATGTTGTTGAAAAGCCCTTTTATGTGAACATGGAGTATCATCATGAGAAGGGTCTAGTAAAGGTCAACGATAAAGATGTTTCTGATAAAATAAGCTCCCTTGGTAGCCAAGCCATGCAAATGGAACGCAAAAAGTCTTTGCACTCCCTGCCTTCTAACATGGTACCCAGCTTCAGCGAGTTCCAGAGGCCTGCTTACAGGGGAAGGTCCTCGGAGAGCAGCTTTGGCTATGATGGAGAATATGAGGATGCTGAACTGAACCCCAGGTTTCTCAAAGATAACCTGATTAATGCCAATGGCAGCAACCGCTCACCTTGGCAGCCCATGGACTTTCAGCCATATCAAAGTATCTATGTTGGTGGAATGATGGGGGAAGGAGAAGGGAAAGGACCTATTCTGCGAAATCAGAGCACAACTGACCAGGAAAAACATCTAACATGGCCCAGGAGATCTTATTCCCCCAGGAGTTTTGAAGATATTGGAGGAGGATATACTCCTGATTGTAGCTCTAATGAGAACCTTACCTCCAGTGAGGAAGACTTCTCTTCAGGGCAGTCCAGCCATGTCTCCCCTAGCCCCACCACTTACCGCATGTATCGGGATAAAAGCCGTTCTCCCTCCCAGAACTCTCAGCAGTCCTTTGACAGTAGCAGTCCACCAACCCCCCAGTCTCAAAAACGGCACAGGCAGCAGCAGGTCATTGTGTCTGAAGCTACTATTGTGGGTGTACGAAAAACAGGACAGATCTGGCCAAGTGATGGAGATTTGCCTTCTGGGAGATGTCACCAGGACAGCTGCTTCCACGGGGATACAGGTGTGTACCAGCTTTTTGTTTAGTCTTTTAAACGTATGGAGCAGGAAATAGCATCATGGAAATGAATGGGAGAGGTTTTCTAGGTGACCCTGGGTGAATTGCTCTAAGTGGGCAACTGTTTAATGTGAGAAGTCTGTGGTTATTTTGTAATTGTCCTGTTTTAGGAAGGTCCTGCAGAAATATACGTCAGACTGCACTTTAGGAATACAGATTTGATTCCCAGAAGGGTTGATTCAGGCTTCTCTTGAGAGGATCAACAGAGTGCCGTGTTAATCAGTTCTTAAAGTTTCAGTGTGAACACCGAGGTAAAAAGGGTGAATACTGTTCAGTATTCACCAACAAATCATTCCCTCCCTTGTATTCTTGCACTGAGGAGTAGTTTAACTCTACCTCAGAGGTGATAGGGTGCCAACATGCTACAACCTGAGGCTTTTGCTGGAGCTTTACCAGTAATGATGCTGCTCCACAATCTTGTTTTTTCCTGTCTGTATTAATTGGAGTGCTAGTTTCTTGTTCTGTCTCGTGTCATTCTTCAATTAGAGCTGATTGGAGGTGGTGATTGTGCAACCCTGTTCTTGAAGCTTTTTGCTATCACTAAGTGAAGGAAGAACTTGGAATATCAGGAGGCCCCGAGGGAGAGCTGTTAGTTTAATTTCAGCAGTCAAAATTTTTGTTTGGGGAAGAATGGGCAATGTTTGAACCCGTTCTTCTGTAAGCTGTTCAGGCATGCAGATGTGGCTGTGGAATCACAGTGGATTTATAGTTGGTGGAAGAGGCAAACAGTGAACTGTGTTGATTCAGACAGATTTATTGATTGTATGTGAACATCTGAATCTCTTGAGCAAGGCAAGGCACATAATATAAACAGTATCTTGTGCTAACACCAGTAGTTTTCTAGGCAGTAATTGAAAAACAATCAAATCCGGGAATGAAAAAAAAACCAGTATGATTGTTTGGATAGACTTCTATAATTCTAAAGCTATGAGTTATCATATGAGTTTTCTTTGTCCCTTTGAAACTGTCATTTTAATAAGGGGTTAACATATTATTTGTCAATGTGCATTCCTGAAGTAGTAGGTGAATTGAGAGGCCTGTCACAGAGGTTGTCACTTTCTGAGGTTGTGTGAGTTTGGTGTATTAGTTCTCGGAAGAGTAACTTTGCTGGAAGGAGGTGCCTGGTGTTACTTTCCTTGCTGATTGTTTTTTGCCAGCAATACTTTTGGTAGTAACAATGGAGGGGGAACTCTCCCCTGCCCCCTTTTCCCCCCATCCTTACACCCCGTTGTTGTATTACTGTAAGGCTGTAATGGATGCTCATTGTACATGAAACCTCAGCACCCTGTCGTCACAGTGACCTCTTCTTTACCAGATTGTATATACATACTTGTTTTCTATCTAGGACTACTGCATTCTAGTTTGGTTTTATGCATATGTTTGTATCTTATGGGTAGTACTTGCAATGCAGGGGAGAGGCTGGATCTTGTGCTGGTTTAAACTGAGCTGCAGCCATCTGTCTCTGCTCTTGTTTACTGATGCTCTTTAGATGACTGGGAAGCCTCCTGGCAGTTGCATTTTTGCAGAAGGAAACAAAGGGGCAAAAATAACAAAGGTTGATAAATCTTGAGGATACATTCAGCTTTCAATAGATAATTTTTATTTTGAATAATTTAGCTGGGATGCAGTGATTAAAAAAAAAAAATAAAGAAAAAAAGGTCTGTCGAAAATCTGAACAGTTACAATTATTGGTTGCGCTGGAAAGCTTTGTGTCTTGTTCCTAAGGTTGACCACACAATTGCAGGCAAAGACAAGGACAGAATGTAACTGATCCACCTTCTGCTTTCCTCAGCATAGGGGGTAACGTGGCAAGCTTAGCAGGAACCTTCACCAGATGGCTAATCATTACTGTCTTGCACATTAACCGGTGGCAACTTTTTACTTAACCAAAAAGGCTTATGCTTTCAGGGGAACTGTGTTTCTGATTAATTCCTACTGAGCATCATTTTATATAAAATTTCTTTCTTTCCTCATTAGGAAGAATTTTGATTTGAAACCAGTTGGCAGAACCTCTTTCTCATAAAACAAACAAAAGGCACGAGAGATCACTGTGTGATTAGCTGGCTGGCTACCATTCCCAACTCTCATGCTCTGATGCAGACTGTTCTCCATCACCACGTGGTATGAAAGCAGTTCACCGATCCAGCCAGCTTTTCCTGCACCTGTGGTTCAGTCACTGGTTCTGCCAGGCTTCCCTGAAGTTTTGCTTGCACAGGGAGCGCAAGTTGGAATCACAGCAGGTTCTGGCCATTCTTAATGTTAATTAGCATCAAGTGGGATTTGTTCAATAGTATTTGGCTTCTTTGTGCATTCAGATTTTTGTATGCTTGCTGGCTTTGCTTTTTGCATGACTCTGGCAATAATATAATGCAGACTGTGGGGTGGACAGGTGCAATGTGAACTTTCTGTTTGGATCTGCTGTCCCAGTGCATCTTGAGCTTGACCAGCAGACATGTGCTGTTTTGACCAAATTCTTTCTTAAATTCACAGTCAAGTGATAATTTTGTACTTTTATATTACAAAAAAAAAAAAAAAAAAAAAAAAAAAGGACTAGAAGGAGGTCACCTAGGTGAATGGGATCCAAGCCAAAATTTGAATCTGGGTTCTTTGGTTATCAAAAACCCTAAATCAGACCAAGGTAGTAGGCTTTCAGTTTTTCCCAAGGAGCAGAATGAGAGCTTCAGGGTTGAGATTTGATAATGAGTGTACTTTCTATTAAATGTACTTAATGGAGCCTAAGCAAAGATATTTATGTTAGGATGAATTATGTATCACTAATTTCCTGTAGTGGGAATAGGAAGAAAAAATAATCATGTTTTAACTTTGCATTAAGCTTGAGTATTTTTACTGTGATTGCAGAGGAAGAACAAGATTTTTATTTTTTTTTTAATTCTGTCTACTGTTAAACATTAGTTGCAGACAGACACAAGAGAAGCCATCTATTGTGCATTTCTGCTTATAATCAAGGGGAGAGTTGCATAGTGCCATTACGCAGTGACGAGGCCTTGCAATTGCCTCAGTTGGGTGAGTTTTTTGACTAGTAACGGTTAGTTTATTGAGAAGCCCACTGGAATTGTTGCTTGGCTTTATAGCTTCCTTCATAAAATCAGTGCATGCTCTTTCATAGCTGTGTGTGTGAAATCATTTTATCTATCTGTATAACTACATGGGAACTCTATCTGGAGTCCATATAGATAATATTTACCTGTAAAGCTGCTTCCTTAAAGGTTCCCCAGTAGTGATTTCTGCTCACTTGAGAGGAACTGATAGTGTTCTCCAGAGAGTTCTGCCAGGCTCTCTCTATAGAAAGCTACCAACAGCCATAATACTCAATGTAAGATCAGTTTGGGGATATGTGTAATTTAATTCCGTTGGGAGTAAAGTTTTACTTATTTTAGCCTCTGCTAAGTGTGGGAGTGCTGAATGGCCCTTTCTGAAGAGCATAGAGCATTCTCTATATTTTTAGTGAGTTTGATGTAGACAGAGGAAAGAGTGCTGGAATTTATCTATGCATGTGAACAGCAAGATGCAAAATTCCCATTATCTCAGCTGAGCAGATTGCCATTTTGAAGCGCATACTTACTTAGAGCTGTGTATTTTTCAGTTTTTGTACGCTGTAAATGCCCGACCAGATAGGCAAGCATCTGAATTTCCTTAAGGTAATCCTTGACACTACTTAATTTTAAAGTCCCCAAAATCATTCAATATGTCGTCATGGAAGGACATTGTTCTATACAGTTTCTGCAAGGGTCTGATCCTGAATTACTTGCATGTTCTGCTATCTTGGACAAGTTTCTTAATTCTGCACTTCTTCCACCCACTGTTGTATTATGTGGGTTTTACAAGATGTAGTTTGAAAAGTGCTTTGCGATGTTTCAGCAGTACAAAGACGACTCATGAGGGAACATGCCAGTTCTGTTGCTGCTGTTTAGAAATGCAACTTTCCTTTGAGCAACTAAGGCAGGCTTCAGTCCACTCTGTAGTGATTCTTCCATCTGAGGATCTGAAATGTAGGAGCTTTCATAATGTGCACCTCTCTTGTTAATTTTAAGGTCTGCTGGCTGCAAGTCCTGCTGTTAGTCTGTGACTTACATTGGGTCACGAGTGAGGTTTAAACTTTTTCTGATACTTGTTTAGTTCATTTTGCTATTACTTTTTAAATGTGTTTAATCCTTTGCTGTGACAATCAGTGGATTTCCTAGCACTGCTGATGACAAGATGCTGTTTAACCACCACACCCCCCCTCCCCTGCTTTCCAGCGATTTAGTGGCTTTTGAGATTATCAAGCTGCTTGTGCTACCACTCCCCCCTTATTCTGGGGGAGTGAAGGGCTCCCTCTCTTTCCCTGCCAGATTTCTCTTTCCCTCCAGCTGAGTTCAGTGGAATCTATGGAGCTTCTGCTTTATGTCCCCAATGATTATAGCAGACTCTGCAGTCCTGTTTGTTTTGCTCCTTCTTCTACAAACAGTTACTAACCTTTATGTCAGGCCTACCATAAGTAATGCCATGCACGTAGATTTTTGCTTTTCTTAGGTTCACCCTGGATGATGGAGTTCTTCCACCCCAACATTCAGGTTCTTCTGCAATCACAAAGCACCTGCCCTTGAAATCAGAGTGTAAACCAATCCAGATAGTAGTTGCTTGGTATTCAGAAGCCCTGGAGAGTGCTCATGTCACCTGATCTGTTTGTGTGAAACTCAATTTCGTGGTCCATGACAGAGATACCAAAATGGGACTGGCTTTCCTGTGGAGTAAGCATACAGAGAGCTATGAATTCTGCAAGTAATGGGTTAGGTAGAAAGCTGTTTGTGATCCCTGCATGATTACCAACAGCTTAAAAGTGGTCTGTCTGGTGGTAGAGATGAGCCATCTTTGTGCAGCTGCCATCACTGCATGAGGGCATACCAGGCAGGCAGTGACCTGTGGCTGGGAAGGTGACATACAGTACCAGTTTGAAGTTTGGGAGTGTTATAGGAACTCAAGGCTAGGACCAAGCTGCAACCAAGCCATATGGATATCCATGCAGCATCCATATTGTGACAACCCCAGGCTAGAATGCTGTTCTGTATGCCAAAACAGCGGGACCTAGGTGATTTCAGTGTGATTACAGAGAACCAGGGGCTAGATCCTAAAGCATTGCAGTGAATGCCACAGAACAAGATAATAATGCCTTTTATTTGAGCAGGAAATGTGTAGGCAAGTGGAACCACGATATTAAGTCTGTGGCTCAGTGAGCTGCTCCTATGGTCCTTGCTGACTCTGTTCAAAGTACTGAAAAACCAGTGGTTATGGTCAAAGCAGTTGAACTGATGCATATGTATGAACTGTGCATCCATTCTGCTTCACGGTTGTCAGCCTCTGCCCAAATGATTTCAGCGGAGAAAACGCAGAGAAGTTGCTGTTTTGTCAAAAATTGTGGTCCTGTCCTGAGAAGTGGCAGGGAGAGTTGGGAGCATCCATGGGCTTACTGCCTGCCCCACTGCAGTACCTCCTCTGAGATGGAGGCTTCTTTCTAGGTCGCTGAAGGAAAAAGAAGAGAAAAGAGGAGTAGAAAAGACTGATGTCTTGGTACTTTTTTGCACTGGCTTCCTTTTCTGGATGTGAAAGCTTTTCAGCTGTTTTTCCCTTGCAGAACTAAAGGTGAGCAAGGGAGTGAAGAACCGAGGATGGGGATGAGCATGGTAGAATTGGTTAGGGTTTGGAACTAATGAAGTGACTGGGCTGGTGGAGTAAAGCTAGATACTGTTTGGAGAAATAGGCAAACATAGGGAGAAGACGGGTCTGTCTTTAGCTTGATATAAGCACTGACCGTGGCTTATGAAGTGATTTGCTTGTGCATGTAGGTGATGGACAGTGAAATACATTAGGGAATCAGATGCTTTGGTCTCCCCTGTTTTCTCATCTCTATTAAAGCAGTTGCACAAATCTGCGATTTTAACCTGGAAGCTTTTCACTGTTTAGTATAAGCATACGTGACCCGATGTACAGACTTCCAGAGGTGCAAAACTGGAACATTTTACTTTTGATTCTTGCAGTTGTGCTCTCTGAAGCTAACCTTGAGACAAAGAAATCTAAGAGTCTACTAATTTGTGGAATTAATTGCTCTACTGCCTTTCCAAAGTGCTTCCATTTGTCTAATAACTTTGTTTTGAATATTTGGATAAAATGTGATGTACTGTGTTCTTCAGCTGCTCCTTCATTGACAGCTTGGTTTTCACTGCTACCAGAAAGTTTCACTGAGGAGTAAGCAAAGGTAGTAAAATGAATTGGGTGGAATGGGGAGTAGGCATCCTGAGTAACAGACTTGAGGGGGAGTGTATGCAAAATAAGCTTTAGTTAGAAAACTTGCTAAACCTTCAAGTATGGGTTAGGAAATGCTTATTTGAGTACTGGGCAGCACACTATAGCTAATGATACTGACTCTTAAAAGAAGCGTTAGGGAGGGGAAGGTGATTTGTAATCCAAATTTGGCTTTGCAGGCCACCTGAAAGATGGGCCACCAAAGGAGACAGAAGCCTGTGAAGGTTTGGGCCTCAGTAACAGCCTGGAAACAGGTATCTATCTTCCAGTTCTAGCATGTTTAGCAGTTCTTTCTCTAATGCCTTCCCTCTCTCCCCAACCTCTCAGGATTAAACAGTTACTGTGCAGAGGCAAGGGGGACCTGTATTTCAGCTTCAAGGAATTTTGGAGGTCAGTCCATAAAGGTTAATGAGGTGAGACTTGGCAAGCTGTTTGAGGAGAATTGCTCCGTTTCAATTACCAAGGGAAGCATATTGCTGTTCATGAAAATCAGACTGTTGATTGGAGGCAGAGCTTATCTGGAGCTTGCTTTTCCCCAGAGAAACCAAGACTAGCAGGTTTTTTTGACTGTCTCCTCTTTGATTTGTTCTGCCCAGTCAGATAAGCATGGAAAGAACAATAAGGACCTGATCCTGTTCTTTCTCTGGTGAAATATCATTGACTTTAGTAATCTCGTGCTGGCACATGTAGGAAAAGAAATGGTGTTCTGGTACAGATTAATGGCAACTTTGCTGTGCAGATAGAGGGGTAGACTGCAAGTGACAACAGAAATGCTGGCATGAATTAGTTTGCATATGCTACATGTGAATGAAGTACTTCCAAAACAACAATTTGAGTGTCTTAAGTTACAAAGCAGGTTTTGGCCAGCTCACTGATAACAGAGTGGATTGCTTTCCTGATCATATCTTTAAATTACATGTGATTAGAAAGCAACCATAAAGTGTAAGTAAATCTTGTTGGTCTATCTTGCTGCTGTGAGGCAGTTTTACAAATCCGCAAGTTCTCTAAACTTGTCTTGAGTTGTACTGTATGTGTTTTTAACAGTAAAACTGTCCCATGTAGGACCAGTGTGGTGTATTTCTGTCACACAGTCTGGTTGCAGTTTGCAAATCTTCCTGTTACTAAAATAACAAAAGGGTGTCTCCCTTTTGTCTTCTACCCAGCTGCCAAAATGGTATCTCTCAGACCCTTTCTTAACCAGGTTACGGCTGATGTAGTAATCAGATTATTACAAATGTAATTGGAATCTCTGTTTCAGAGAAAGCTCTGCCCAAATGTGGCAGCTGAAGCTGAGTTAGTTGCTCATGGCTACATGAATACATGAGGAGTATGTGTGTGAAAATACACAATGACTGCCCAGTAGGAAGAGTGAATTAGTAAAGTTCAGTTGTTAGTTTATACTACTGAATTGTGCCTGTTGGTATTGTAGGCCCTTTGCCTAGTTATTATCTTCTGTTATTTTGTTATTTGCAGTCAGTTCAGCAATCCTTGTTCCTTCTGTGGGTTTTGTTATTATTTTTATTTTATTTTGTGGAGTAAGGAATTATTTTCCAGGTAGAATAAACCCATCACAACCTTCTCTCTTTTAAAAATAATATATAAAAAAACCACCCCATCCTCCTTTGGAGCTTCTGCACAGGTTAGATCTCACTCTGAAGTATCCAAAAGCCCCAAATTACTTGCAGATTGGTCTGTGACAACTGTAGCAGATAATACTGTGAATCACAGTATTCTCTGAAATCTAAGAACCCAGCTTTTGTAGTAGTTACTTAATAGTGAGTAGCTCGTGTGTTTGTACTCGGCAACTCCTCTGTGTTTGCGACCTGTTCTTGATATGTGAAGTGCACTGTGCAGCCTTGGCTCACTATGTCTGTTTACTTCTTCTGAAGGACTAGTATTCTACGCTCTACACTGAAATGCAGCTACTTCTCTGATGGGATATGTGCCAGCTATTATGTTATCAGAAATTATATACTCCCTTGGCTGCAAAGCTAGGTAAGGAGTGACCATTTAAGAACCCACAATATGGGTGAGGCTGGAGCAGGCTCTGGTTGTTAGCATAGTTTAAAAAAAAAAAAATCAGTCAAACTCCCCCCCCCAAAAGCCACAAAACCCCAACAAAACTGTCAGTTACTTATAGTCACGTCTGTGTGTTCTTTTAAAATGGGCCAGCAGCTTCCTAGAATAATCTGTTCTGAAGAAAAATACCTCATTCCCTGGAGCATCAGACGTGTTTGAGCTGCTAAAAAGTAAATGTGATTGGTCTGTTGTCACTAGGGAGGTGTAACATGCACACACAGAGGACTATATCTGCTGCAGTCTACAATTACATAGCACGGTATGATTTTGCCCAGGAAGATAGTAATGGCCTGTCAGCCTGGCTGGGCTCAGGGCTTCCCAAAAGAGATTAGATTATGGTGCTTAGTATGAGCCAAGGCACAGAAAAGCATGTTTCTGTGACTGCTAGCATCCAACTGCCTCAGTTCATAGCAATCTTCATTTTTGCTTCCTGCTAACCTATCTCTGTTCCTGAAATTTTTTGGTAACAGTCAACACTGA
The DNA here is from genome assembly GCA_033628505.1 of Tringa tobata. Classification (NCBI taxonomy): domain Eukaryota; kingdom Metazoa; phylum Chordata; class Aves; order Charadriiformes; family Scolopacidae; genus Tringa; species Tringa tobata. Next base: position 715,747 of record JAHREE010000285.1, read on the forward strand.
CATTGTCACATGAAGTTTCAGAAAATAATGTGCTGAGAAAGCGAGTTGATCACTGTTGGAAGATTTCTGTGTCTCTGTTACCCCCATCCTTGCCCTTCACCTCTTCTGCAGACTGTCTTCTTTGTTTGAATCCTCCTAGGTTGAATGATGGAGTGTGAGAGTTCCCTTCCCTGGGTGTCTTGTATACTTTTGCTCTATGTTCTCCTGAGGTGATCATTGGACCTCTCAGTCTGATAGGGATGAAATCTTTGTTGTCGTTCTGAGACAACATAGTAATGCCTCAATCTGGCAATGTTCTATCATAGTCTTTGAGTAAATCATGGTGTTTGGATGGGTATATTTGTCTGTGCTAATTGTACTAATTACTTGCTTGAATTTGTAGATTAGCCAGCAGAGAACACCCTGTTGTAAACTTCTATTGCAGTTCTCCCATCTAAGTTGAATTGTGGGTATCAAGCCCAGTGCTCAGCTGAGGTTACAGGTGCCGTGTGTGTATAGGTGGTGTGCAGCCTGCGCCACATCAGTGACTGCAGCGAAGAGCACATCTTACAGTCAGTTCCTTGTTTTGCTGATGGCGAGTGAAATCTGAATTGCAAAGAAGGAAAAAATCTGATAAACTATAGTCTTGAAAATACATTCTTCAGCCTTGTGACATATACCACTTCTCTAGTCTAATATTGATCATCCATAGATCCTGATATGGGGTAGGTGGATATTAGGAAGAGAGTGCTTTAGCCAAGTCCAGAGGATTGTCTCAAAGGTGCTCTTGGCTTCCTAACTTGCTGGAACAAGTATCTCTTGGCTCACACAGGCGTGTTCCTCAAAGGCCTTCAAGAACTGTTTCTGTGACAGAAAACTACTATGCTTAACACAAGCAATACGTTGGGACTAACAGTTGCCTGAATAATTGTTCAGGTGAACCTTTTTTCCAGCTTTTTCTTTGCTAGCTTCTTTCCTAAGGAACTTGCTTATAAGAATGAAATATGCTGCAAAGTAACTAGTTAGGTGCTCCATGGTTTGCTGTTACCCTCTTTTCTAGGAAACCTGTGATCCCTGCCAGAAGGCAGATGTTGCTAACAGAACTGTATGATGAGCATGTGTCTGATCAGATGGAGGGATACTGTGTGGGAGAAAGGGGACTGTGTTTAGTCCTCAAGGACCTTCAGAAATGCCAGCATGTGCTCCCCTCAACAGGGAGCCTGCGAACTGTTTGCTATCTTACAGTTATGCAACAGTTCAGTTTTTTCCAGCATAAGGGCCTTTGGCAGACCTGACTGATGGTCCCCATGCTCTCTTCTGATGAGAGGGATCAAGAACCTTCCCTGGTTTTCCTTTGGTATTTCAGGTGGAGTATTGAGCTACAGGCCTGGCTGCCTTTTTGAATTGATCTGTACTGAATCACAATAATGAGAGGCTGATTGCAATTTTGAGACTGTTTACATGGTCTGATGATCTTGTCATTCAGATGAGGGCTGGGTTCTGCTTCATGGGAGTGTAGGAGCTCTCATATCTTATAGATCAGGGCATATTGAAGAAAATTATTTTCCACTTACCTGTGTTCCTGAGTGATGTTTGATCACATAGCTGAGAGTATGCAGACCCATTACTGCAGCCTTTGGAGAGGCACTTCCTCAATTTGATTTGCTGAATTTCTTAAAGGTCCTCCTAAGCACAACTGGGCAGTTACGCAAACCCATAAGCCTTTCCCTTTGCACTTGTTGAGAAACCACACTGCTCTGTACAGAAAGATATACATAGGATTTATGCATCACTTTGACCCTTTCTAATCCAAATTGATTTTGCAACTTCTGTATGCACTGAGAGAAATAACTTTATATTAGTAAACCGATGGTCAAAGCAAACTAAAGATTTGGAGCTACTGGAGTGCCGGTTACTATGAAACTGTATCAGAAACTTCAAGTTAACGCTGATCCCTCTCTACTTCAGTATTAGAATAGAATCATAGAATCATTTAGGTTGGAGAGGGCCTTTAAAGATCATAGAGTCCAACTGGCAGCACTACCGATTAGGTAGCACTACCAAGTCCATCACTAAACCATGTGCCTCAGCACCATGTCTACACATCTTCGAAATACCTCCATGGATGGTGACTCTACCGCTTCCTGGAACAGTCTGTTCCGATGCTTTACAACCCTTTCGATGAAGAAATTTTTCCTACTGAAGAAAAGATGATCTTGCATCTTCTCCTGTAATAGCACTTGTCTGTCTTGAAAGGTGTAGGAGCAGGCAGCACCCTGGAACAGAGCTGTAGAGTCTGTAAGTCTTAGGAGACAATATTAAGGTGGGGGAACGTGTATCCCTGGAAGATGCAGGAGACAGAAGGTTCTGTTGCAACCTCGACCTCAGAGTGAGGGGTACATCTCAGCCAATCTCATCTCAGCAGTTTTAGTAGATGGTTGATAGTATCACAATGTTTCCTTTAGTAGCCCCCACTATTAGCTTGCAAGCTCCATGATGGTGTCTCCAATTTGACGTTGATCTTATCGTTGTACTCCTGTTTGTGTTCAATGTCTCTCATCACTGAAAAATTCTGCATTATACTGAAAAGTTCCACCAGGGAGGTGAATGGGTGAGATAATACTGAGGAGAAAATCTATCACTCCCTAAGGTAAGTATTGGCTGTTCTTTTAAGAAGGTGGTGCCTAGAGCTGTGCTGTGGAGGGCAGGCAGGTACTGGTGTACCAAGCTCAGCTTCAAAGGGTACATTGCAGGGGAGTGGGGCACTGAAGGACACCTCCAGTAGAAACTACCCAGTAAGGTGGTAAGAATATGAATTCTTACCATGCAGACACAGAACTAAAGCCAACTTGCTGTTACCATAGTTTTCATGTATTGCTAAAAGGGTCGGGGTTCCCATCAGGAAAAAATATTATGCTAATGGAAAAGAAGTAGATTTTGGAATAATTAGCAAGGAAGGAATGAGAGACCTTAATGAATTTTGATTTTTTTTTTTAAACTAGGATTATTGGGTTTGTTTTATGTAATCGTTGGATGGACCAATGGCTACTCTTGAGAGCTGTAACAGTATCTCAGGAAGGTCTTGATCCAGGACTTGCTGATGCCAGGCAATTTCTAGTGACTGTTTTGCTGTGACTGAAACTCCACAGCGCTAGCAGTATGTTTCTATATAACTACCTGAACCAGAATTTCCCAAGTTATCTGGATTTTGAAGTATGGGCTTGATCTCTGACTTCAAAAGAGCTGATAGGGTTTTCACAGGCCTGGGTTATAAATGTTTTAAAACTTACATGTGTGCAGCTCATGCTGTCCAGCTTCAGCAGCAATATTGCAGATGTGGTTGAGAGCTGTCTGTGAGCTATACTGGGCAGGCAGTGAAAACATAATTCTGTTTTAAGGTTTCTCTTACCTCTTGAAGAACTGTGTTAGCTGTCCGTATGCATCTGCCATATCTCCCAGATGGATGCTATGGAAACACTAACACAGTTTGGAAAAGCATTTTTACTTTATTTAATAATTTTTTTTAGTACTACTCTGCCTTTGCTATCTTAAGAGGCAAAAAAGCAAGATAAAGTGATAAAATAGTGTTTACATCAAAACATCAGATATGCTTTTTTCATCTTATCCAGTCCTCTGAAGTAGGACTCTACCAAAATGAATTTTGGTTAGGTAGGGTTTTTTAGTATGCATGGAGAGAAAAATATGTCTGTTATGTTTTTAGAGTCTCTGAGACAACAGAAGAAGATGTGGTCCTTTCAGGTGGGCAATTGTCTGCAACAAACTTATGTTCTGTTGCGCCATGGTGTGATTTTAGCTGTGCGATTGTGACTGACCTGTCATGTTTGTGTTCAGCAAACATGCCCTAGCCCTGACCTTGACTACCCCAAATTTATTCAGGCTTGAGCACTGACCTATACATAATTTGTTGTGGTCTCACCGTCTGGTGAAACTAAAATAAGTACTAATGTGATCTAAGCTTGGCTCTGTTTTGTGTTCGATATGTAAACGTAATAAAATTCACACTGCAGATAAAGGGTTACACATCTTTCCACAGTTAGTGCCTGTCCTCCATTTCAATACTTTTATGAAATCTCAGTGTCTTCACTTAAATCAAGGAAGATGACTTGATTATGTTATGTAAATGTGTTCTGAATATATATATGTGCAAAGAAAAATCTGAAGAGGAAAAATTCTTGAATTTAAATCTTCTATTCTGTATGTAGGTGTTTCAGACTGGTTTCAGTGTATGTGCAAATATGCACTGATGCAAAGATACAAGCACCCTTATAAAGTTCCACCTAAACTTTGTAACAAGTGTTTTTTGTAATTAGATCAACAGCTGGCTGAGGAAACATTCTGATGCTAAAACTGTTTTTCCCATTAGTGTGCACTTGCCATGTAGAGCTGATGCACGTTGGAAATAGACTTGTTGAATAGTTTTGATAGTTGGTTGTTTTGTGGTTATTTTTCTTTGTAAGGAATAAGTTATTTTCAAGTTTTTTTTCAAATGCACATAAAGAATGAAAAGTGAACTTTGAAAGAAAAACAGCCTTGGGTTTATAACAAGCTTTTATCTTATGTAGTGATCTGCATAAATAAATTTCCAGGTGTTTTAATGAGGAAGTATGCAGCTCCTTTTTTTGAGATGCTAAAATTCATGCTTCTAGCTGAATTTTGGTGAGCCCTAGTTTCCCAGAATCCAGTATGGTGCATTTCTCCTGGACCACACTTCTTTTAACTTCCTCCATATGTAAATCTTTAGAAATGAGTTTATATTCATAAACTTCTAAAGGAAAATACTGTAAAAAAGGAAAAAAAAAAACATTACAAAAAACTTCAACTCTGTTTCTGGAGGCTTGCCCTTTCAGTGATTCCTACAATTGATATGCTTTCTTCCACTACTGCTTGCTTCTTTCTTAATTCTGTGTTTCTGTTAACTCATCCAGTTTCCCCTCTAAATAATTAAGTTCAAAATCTGCCTACCTATGACTGTAATTGGTGTGATTGGTTCTGCTTTATGTGTTGATCATCTTTTTTTCCACGTTTTACTTTTTTCATTTATTACTTGCTTAAAATTTGAAGCAAGGGCTGCCTTGGCTTACAACATGTGTTTGTATGTATCTTCCAGTATTTTCACATTATGTCCCTTGAGGCTAAGTCTTGACTTAAATTGTCTTTGGTAATAAAGCTTCATGCTGTGGCGTGCTGCCCTCTCAGTTGTGCCAACAACTGTTCATTTGTAGGTTCACGCTCAGAACTGGATCAGAGAATTTTATCTGTGGGGGTTTTTTTGTTTGTTTTGTTGTTGGTTTTTTTTTCCAAGCCAAAACCAAACAAAAATCACAAAACTCCCCAAACCAAAACACACAACCCCTCTAACCATGGACCCCATCCATCCTCCCCACAAATGTTTGTGTTGGAGCAGTAACTGATTGGTTGGTGTTGGAGGGGAGATGGTATAATGCCACAAAAGACAATGTATGTTTAAAACTCCAGTCTATTGGGACTCTGAGATTGTTAATTCAAATAACAATGGGAACATTAATGCTGAGAAGTCATATTTAACTTTAACAATTTCACTTCTGATTAGCCAGCTGCTTTGGGAGTTCAGGAAGAGGTCTGGGGTATCCTTTGAGCAGAGTATCTCTTCCCTAGCCAGATGCTTTGTTTCTGCTGTTGAGGGGAGGTGGAAAGAAAAGGCAGCCTAAAGGCTGATGTTTGAAATAGACTGTTTTGTTGAATAAATCTAAGTAGAATGCTGGGACTGGAAATGAGGCAAAAGATATATTTACAGACAGTATTGTTTGCAAGACAGACCAGATGACATCCTAGTTGGTGTGACTGACTCCCCTTTCAGTTGCCTTTTTAAGTTCTTCATGTTTTTAATTATTACATCAGCAAATACACTGACCATGACCAGGAGAAAGTGGAAAAGAAGATACGATTGTTCCTTTTTATGAAGTCTTAAAGTCTAGAGCTTCTGCTAGAAGATTGTTTAGCTCATAAATCATATGGAAGGAGGACTGTATGATGTCAGGTCAGCACAGCTTTTAGAGAAGAGTGGATCACCTTAAGTAACTTGCATTTGGTTTTAGGATTGTATGTATGAGTGTTCATGGGCTAAGATTTCATATTATTTTTTATGATGTAATTACTGTAATGAGACCTCTGCAATATTACATCTTATAACTACACAGTATGTGAATATTTTCCCTTGGTGAGTGTTTTTTGGGGAGGGGAGTTTTGAAGGTTATTGCTAGGCCTTCTTACACTCGTTTGCTTTGAAATATAAATTATCGTCGTCCTGGCCTAATAGTGCAACTAAGACTTGTGTCAAATAGCATAGTCTAAAACAAGGAGGGGGCAAGGGTCATCAGGAGAAAATAGAGGTAGCTTACAGCACTGAAACATCTTTACAGTTTCTCTTTTCAATTGTATTTAGGATGTTTACTTGACTCCTAGATAAGACTTCTATTTTTACCTGTGAATGCTGGCTCTGCACAGATTTGTAAGCACTTCTGACTTAACCCTGCTGAATTCCTGCCTGTATAGCAGCCAGGTGCTAGATTCCTGGCTTCCAGCTTCTTTTGCTCTTTCTGTTCCTGTTCAGTCCACAAACATGGAAAAAATGCCCCACCCTACTGACTCATTGTGCCCAGAGCACTCCCTATATTCCTGAAATAGGATTAATATCTGAGGCAGTTTGAACAACTCAACAGAGATGGGTCTGATTGTCTTCTGTCAAACCTCTCTTTAAAATAGCTGGTTTCTTCTTTTAGGCCGGTGAATCTTGTCTATGTGCTCTACCAGGCCTCAGCCCAAGGTGATTTCTTGATCTCATATTCATTTAAAGGGCTTTTGCAACAAATACAACTGTTGTAGAAATCAACTAGTATGTAGAATAATCCTTTTAACAGGTCTATTCTGATACTCTATTGGGTATTTAAGTGGATTTAACTGCATCGTTTAATATGTCCTTGAAGATGGTTCCAAATGAAACCTGCTGCTGTCAAATTCTCTCAGATCTCTGTATGCATACCAAGTGTGTCTGGGAGATGTCAGGCAGTGCTGTAGGCATTGGGGAGGGGTTGCTATTTATAGGGGAAAACGAGAAGTAGCAAGCCACTTACACTGTTTACCATTGTGCTGTCTACAACTTGGTCTCTCAGATAATACTCAGAAAGTCTAGTTGCTCGGCAAGGCTCGGAAGAAGTTATTTCCCTGTTACAAGGGCAAACTCATGTTCTTCTGCCTGTTCTCTACCTTACAGAGTATGCAGTTGTCTAGTGGCTCACCCCAGGGGCAGCTGTGCTACTGTACGTATCCCTTCAGCTTGTTTTGCTTTGGGATCAAAGGACTGTGTGGAGGCAAATGCAATTATCAATTCTTGGTTTTAAAAATACACAAAGTGACACACTTTTTCCCTTTGATTGAAGTTAACAGCAGTCTACTTCTTCCCGTCAGCATACTGTGCAGCCCTGTTGTAATGTCTCAGGTTTTGAGTTCCTGCAAACAAGTGCATCCTGCAAAGGGCTGTATTTGGCAGTGAAATAGTCAGCAAAATGCCTGGAAAAGAACGTTGCAACCTTGAGCACAGCCCTTTGGAATGTGGCAGGTTCCTGATAAAGCAAAAATTGGGTGGGTGAATGTTTTTCAGAGAAGAAAGCCTGTAGAAAGGACTAGGGTTTAAGATGCTGGGAGTCCTGTCTTTAAAAAAATCTTGGGTCTTAAGTATATTAAAATATAGTTTTAATTATATTAAAGTCTGTGTGAAACTTGTGAGTACGGTCAGTTACTTTTAAAGGGATAACTTATCATTCTAACATTATGAAGTACTGTTTTGGAAGTTGGCTTAAAAATGCGTATAAGGATCATATATCTGTCTAGGGAGTGAGGAGGAAAAAACTCAGTCTAGGATTTTCTGCACAAAAGAGGAAGGATACATACTGTTAAAACTGGATTTTAATTTCCAAATCTTCTCTTGCATTATTGTAATGATATGACCTTATCTGTACTTGGGATCTGCAGGTGTTTCAGAAACATGGATAAGTTAAAATATCAACAACCTGTTCATCCACTGAAACTGAGGCTCTGATAATTCCAAATGAAAGTGTCCAAGATCATCTACAGATGATAGCTCTGGGATCTTGACCAGACCATCTCGACCAGACCATCCGACTCTGGGATCTCTGAACTTTTTTTCTTAGCTCTAGAACTTAACCTCTAAGACAGTCTCTACCACATACATCTCATCTGTGAAGAGAGGTAGTAACATCAATGCTAAATAAGCTTTATGCTGGTTCATCTCTGTCTGTGGTGGTTAGATAAGTATGGTTTAACCTTTGTTGTTTTCACCAGTTCTGCCAGAGCCCTGCAGTAGGTAGGGCCTAAAGGGAAAAGTTACTTAAATCCACATAACCATCTTGCCTTTCCTTTATTACTGCCTTTTTGTTGGCTTATTCCATGGTTACCTGAAGGATGAAGAACCATACTGGTGACCACAGCTTCTTTTATGTAAACAACCAAGCAGCAATTTTTTAATTACTAATGCATGTAAATGGACGGAAGCTATAGTTCATGTCTCATTACTAGACTCCTTACTGGGAAGCTCTTCTGTCCTTCTCTCCAAATGTTTCTACAGCACTTAGCACAGTAGAACCCAGTGTTTTGACTTTTGTTCACTCGCTATAGTGCAAGCAACACTTATTTTGCCCATAACTGTTTTTAATTGAATGATACTTTGTAATACAGAAGTTATATGGCAGGGGAATATTTCAGGGAAGTCCAGTCTATTCTCCCCCCTGAGTTTGCATAAGAAATCAAACCAGCCTCTAGCTGGCAACAATAAAGGAGACAGGAATTTTAAAAAATTCCAGTTTTCCTGTGCTACAGGATTGACTTCTAGACTAACCAGCTTATCTTATTTACATTTCTCCAAAGCAGATCTGCATCTTAGGGGTTTTTTTGGGGGGTAGGTTGATGTTTTATTTGGGTTTTTGCCTTTTTTTTGTGTGTGTCTGTGTGTGTTGTAACTGTTTGGAAAGGTGCATTTACAGTAAAGGTCATTTGTGTTTCAGATTGACTTACTAACCAGTAAGTTCCTGCCAGAACAGTATTCCCCCTAAATTTTAAAGCCTTCCAGGTAGGTCTCATTACCATTGTCATGTAAGATCAATGAGAAAAGCTGGTGTACTTACTCAGCAAAGGTATGCAACTCTATTGTGACTGATATATAAGTGAAGCCTACAAACTTCAGCTATTTTTCTGGCAGCGGCTTCGCCCAGGTCTTTACTGTCCTGCGTTCTACTTACTCTCTTTATACTTGGTTGTTTTTTTCCCCCCTGTTATTATTGCTTCCAAAGCTCCTTTACTGGGCTGTCTGCTTGTTCAGCCTCTTAAGGAGAACTTTAAATTCTGAAGTTGCTAATGCTCTGAATCAGCAGCTCCCTAAACCAGTCTTTGTGGTGAGTCTATTTACACTAGTATCAAGAAATAAGGCGGCACTGTTCAAAGGAAAAAGAAATACCCAGCCCTCAGGGAACATACTATCTGAGTGGAACAGTACCTACACAACTCTCTTGACGTTCTTGTGAATAACCCTGCAGTATTAAGCCTTCCTGTGTATGCGCCACCTGTTACTCATTGTAGTTTAATCATCAGAGTGTGCTCTGATGCGCAGGCATCAGTGTGACAGACAACAGTTTGTTAGAGAGGACTAGACTCCTATTTTGAGCTAGTGTTGGTAGGATTCCTACCCCTCCTAATGCAATGGAAGGGAGAACTTGATTTTTGCATTGGGAAATTGCTTTTCTCTTCAGGGTTAATTCTTCTTTTGCCCAGCTGTGCAATCTGAGCTGTCAGATATTGAGCCTAGTCTATCTTCTGATCCTTTACTATGATTTCAGTTGTTTTTTTCTTGACCAGGTTTCTGCCCTGCACCTGGAAGCATAAATGTATCTTCAGAAGTGGCTGTGGTCATTTCACATGCTGACTTCCCTTTTTGTTGACAGAGTTTTTGACTGCGATGTTTTTCTCCCTTCTCAGTGTCCTTTACCATTCCAGTCTTTCCTGGTTTCCTGTCTGTACATGCCATCCATGGCTCAGTTTTACATATGATTAGTTTCCTCTTTGGTGTTGATCTGTCTATCCTGAGCCTAATTAAACTGTAATTGCTTTCTGATGCCTGGGTAAGAATCCTTCCTGTGTATGATTTGTTGCTGCGTGAACCCACACTCGCTCATTAAACTAGCTTAGCCATATAATTGAGCCATACCCTCAGCAGTTTTCAAAAACCAAATGCATTTTATTTCTGGGTCTTTGTGTCCCTGTCTCAACATTTTACTTTTTAGTCTTTCCTCTCCCTCCATCCCTTCACAGTCATCTGCTGCTACTACAATGCATTGTCACCTTTGGGGCAGCCCTGCAATGTGGCTGGGAGGGAGGATAGGGGAAGGTTGGAACTGTAGCAGCAGCCTTGGGGAAGCTGTGCTTCTTCGATACCCCATGTGTTTATTGCCCCCAGGGGTCACTGTACTTCTCCTATAAGTTGCAGAAGAGCTGCAGCTCTATGGAGTAGCCGTATAGTTGTAGCAACTATACTGCATTTGAGTTAGTAAGTACAACTGCCATCAAAAAAGCTTAAGGAAAGGGCAGTAGTTCTATGGGTTGCATCCTTCTAAATTGTTGCTAGGACGTTTTTTCCCCCCTTTTTTTCTGACTGCTTTTTTTGGAAAATTGGGCATCCAGTACTGAGATGGTGAGGAGGCGGTGTCCGCAAATCAACAGCGTAACAAGAAAGAGTATCTGGGTTGTATAGCTCTGCTTTCATCTCTAGAAACTGTTGTGGTACCGTTTCTAGATACAAGATAATAGGCAGAGGTTTTCCAGAGCAAGTGATCCAAAATGGACCCGCCAGAGGGAGGGTAAGTAGCTGTCATAAACCAGGATGGATAGGTTGCCTGTCTGATCCTTCCTGAAATGTCTGAAGTGTCAAAGCTGTCAGAATCTAGGTCTATGCTGGAGGGTAAACCATATTTACATAGCATCTTGGAGGGTGTGTGAGAGAGAGGTGAGGTTAAGGGGGGTGGGAAGAGGTGACATTTAATCCCTTGCTTGCTGAACTGTAAAGGTTTGCTTTGTGTTGGTTTGCTCCCCTGCTTCCCTCTTACTTAATGGCTGTGATGAATGACTAATGGAGGCAGAGCAGTGAAAACAGGAAACATAATCCCTCAAAAATAACTGGTGGGAAAGGGAGGGAAAAAACTGTAAATAAAGGAACCCCTGCTTTGACGGGGCAGCCCCACAAAGCAGCTAGCGGCTTGTCAAGGAGAAGGAGCTGCTATTCTCTGAGGTTACCGGGGGATCATCTTGAATTCTTGGCAGGGAGAGGAAGGCCTGAAAGTATCATAAAATCATAGAATGGTTTGGGTTAGAAGGGACCTTAAAGATCACCTAGTTTCAACCCCCCTGCCATGGGCAGGGACACCTCCCACTAGACCAGATTGCTCAAAGCCCCTTCCAGTGTGGCCTTTTATACCTCCAGGGATGCTTCTTGGGGCAACCTGTTCCAATAAGGGAGCTGTGGTCTGTCCTGTGTTGTTTTTGTTGTTTGTTTTTGTTTTGTTTCTTTTTGAAAAGAAGATATGGAACCATTTGTCTTGCCTTGACTACAGTGTGAGTTTGGGGTGGGATGTCATTTATATTCACGTATTGTTTATAGGTTGCTGAGGCCCTCAGTTTTCTCTGGCTGTGAGAAGGGAGCATTGCTTCTATATTGTCTTTCAGTCATTTGAGAGCAGAAGGTGTGGAAGAAAGATGACTGCATTAGCTGTATCTGCATAGGGAGAGAGACATTTAGAGCAGTTGGGGGCTTCTCAGCAGAAGCTGTTTTGCCTTAGACTACTTTCCTCACGTTGCTACTTCTGGGTCCTACTCATTGATTGCTAAGTAAAAGAGGATGGGAGATTCACAATTTTGTTGCACACCAGAAGAGTTACTGTTTGCGGGGCAGTGGACAGAAAGAGTTATGATGGACACATCAAAAGCCTCTCTGTGGAACATTTTAGGAGGCATTGCATTGCTGGTTGGCAAGGTTGAAGGCACAAGATTACCACAAAACTTGATGAGTAGCTATTGGAGCAGTGAAGCCTGCTTACCTGGAACTGGTAAACAAGGTTCTTCTAAAGCATGCTCCAATCCAGCCTTCCTCAGCTCCTGTCTGCTGATCATCTTACAGGGGACAGTAAGAGGCAATTTGTCTTCTGACTGCACAGAATCCTGTTGCACAGTAATACAAGAAAGCCTGAATTAAATGGGATCTCTTTATGGCAGGTATGGTGGAAGAAAGTGGGACTATTGAGGGGGAGTGTGCTTTGCCTCTTTTCACTTCTGTCATCTTCCAATGGAAGATGAAGATGATGATTTCCTTTGTGAATTGGTTTGAACTTTACTTAATGCAAAGGGAGACCAAATCCATGCCAGAAGTGCCTGTGGGTGTGTCTGAACTCCACCCCATGGCAGCTCTTAATTAGGAATGGCCAAGAGCACTCCAGAGCCCTGGCTGCGTTGGCTTGTTGCAGTTAACTTTGGTTTGGATGCCTTTCCTGAAGCATGCTGGGCATGATTGAGCTTTTTTTTTTTTTTTCTTTCCTTTAAATTTGTATGGATAAGAGAGCCCCAGCAGCTGTATAATATCTCCTCTGTAATAGTTAGAGATTGAAAATAAGTTATAAGGATTAGTACTTTAAGTCTTTTTTTCTGAAATGAAGAAGTGGTCTCATGCCTGGGTGCATGAGCTGCTTGGTGAGCTTTGGTGGTTGGTAGTTGTGCGGAATGTGGCAGCAACTTGGATGCTGCAGAGTGATACAAGAAGGGTAGGTGAAAAATTGAATGACTTACCTGTTTATTTCCTGTTTTCTTATGACTTCTTTTGGTGGTGTATGGATCTATACCAGGGTTTATTTAACTGTAACTAAGTCGGTGTTAGAGAAATTTACCTGTCTCTATTTTTAGGGAGTTTGGATCTATGTCAGCCACTACTTGGATGTTTGTAAATGTTGTAAGAGTTGCACTCTGGCCTCTATGCAGCTCTGCTTCCATTCTTGACTTCCTCAGAGTGCTGCTGCTTATGTATTTGCCCCATCTAACCCCTGTTAATCCAAGAGTTTAGTGCTCAGACCTCTGCTGCCTGGCCGGCCTCTTAAGTTTGCAAGGGGACATGGAGAAAACAGCTGGCAGACCAGCTGACAGCATTAAAAACCAGAAGGTGCTGTCAAAGCTGAGCTGGTGTTAAGTAGCTGACTTGTGCCGTAGAGTGTAACTCTGTACTTAGCTTGAAATTTGCAGGCTGGGCCAATGCCTGAGAGGACCATGATATGTCTATGAGTTTCACTGCTTTCTTGAGTTTTAGAGGGATAGTGACTGTTTAGCTAGAGGAACACCGAGAACTAGGGGAAGGTGCAGAAAAATTTCTAAAAGGAAACACACATTTAGTGCATTGCCACTAAACGTGGTAAATGTTACCTAAGCGTGTTATATTGGTTCTCCTGTTGTCCCTCCCATGGTTACTATGCTACTTTTGCTTACCATTTTCCCTTACATTTTAAGGACTGAACTTGGAGGACTTGGCTCTATGGAAAGCTAGCTTTTCCTGCTGCTTAGATTCACTGGATGCTGCAACCACCCTCCTCACTTGCTGTGTTTGGTTCCAGCTGGGGTCTGCTGAGAGCTTTTACCTCTTCAGCTGCTGCTCCCCTTCTGTGACTTTTTAACTTGCCACTTGTTCTGATCCACCTGTTGCCTGTGGTATGGGAGCTTGTTGCACACCCCGCTATGGTATCTGCGTGCTGTGGGGCAGGACTGAGATCCCCCGGCAGCACGCCAGTGCTCGCAGAGTGCTCCATGGCACTTCTGGTTTGTTCCAGTCGTTAGTCACCTGGATCTTGCCAAAGGCTGGCTGATGGAAGGTGTGGGTTTCTGTGCCTGACTTAAGATGCTTTGTCAGACAGGCTTTTCTCCTCTCCTTATCCCAGAAAGACTGCAGGCAGGCAAGGTTGTACTGTGCTTCACTTTTTTAAATTCTCTAGCCTTAGCTGGGCTTGGAATTTCCCCAACATTAAAAATTAGCCCTCAGAATAAATAACTGCAAGCTGAAAGGAAGGAGAGGACGTCAATAGATGGGCAGCTGTGTGCTTGTTCCGTCGCCTCCCCCTGTTTTCTTGAGTCCTTTTTTTGCATGCTTGCTGATGCTCTCCCCTGAGTGTGTTAGGGGAGAACACCCTCCTCCCAGCCCCCACACCTCTCCCCTGCAGCTGCCAAACGAGAGAGGCACAAAAGATGTCTGTCCGCCTGCATCGTGGGCACAGCTGACGGCTCAGCAGTGCTTTAGAAACTTATGCTGTGCTACAGGTGCTGGGAAGGGGGGTTGGGGGGGAACAAACACTCTTGTGCCGTTTCCTTGGGGTCTAGGGGAAATTCCTGAATTTTTATCTCCTGCAGTGAGGAGCAACAGAAGGATTCCTCCCACCACATACACACTGTGGAGCTTCTGGGTCTTCAGTCCTTTTCTGCTCAATGTAGCAAGATGGGATTTCCTCTGCCAGCTACATAGATGTGTTTGTGAAAGAGCTGTAGATTGATTTTAGAGTACAAGTGCCTTTGTCAAGGGTGTTGTGCATGTCTAGAACAAGAGATTTCTTTTTTAAGGCGAGGATTTTGGGGTCTGGTTTGCTTTTCAAAAGTTCTGTGCGTTGTCTCATTGGTACTCAGTGACTTGTAAATATTCATCACTTTCAAAGGGATTAGTGAGGGTAGTTCTGAGCCTTTCATTAGAAACCTACCCTAGAAATACATGTATTTTTAATTACACATTCTGAACAACAACACTGCGAATTCTTCTACACAAGAAAGTCAATTTTTTCCTAGACAGAAATTGTGTTGGAGGCTGCAAGTTCGGCTCTGATTAACAGCCACTTGGATCAGCTTGGAATCTGTTGTAAATTAAAGTGTACAGGCAAACTTTTTCTTCCCTATTTGTTTAGATAGGGATGGCTGGAAGTTGGTGAGAAAAAGTAGAGAGAAGTATGGAAGACAGAATACTATTTTTGATTGTGATAGGGATGCAAAGTTCTTTGTGTAAAGGCTGGGGCAAAGGAGCAGTCGTCTTTGACAACAGAAAGACTTTCTGTCTATATTCCCTCTGTTTAGGTACTGCAGAGACTCTGCTATCTCCAGTTACGAAGGAGTGTGGTAAGGATAGTGTAAAGTGTGATAGAGAATTTTCTGCTTGTGTTTTAAGAAAAAGAAAACTGTCACTTATTACATTCATATAGTTTGGATTTATAAAGCTTCCAAAAATTACTGCTTGGACAGACGTTCATTGAAGGCTCTGAAGATGAAACAAAACTAAAATTTTCTTTTATTGTGTTTGGTTTTTCTGATAAGCTTCTTACATCATCTGCCAAGAAATTACTAATCAACAGGAACAGAATAATGGCTGGCTGTCTTCAGGTGCACAGTCAATTTGGTAACTTTGGCGGGTCTGAAGTCAGTGCTATTCAAGATGACAGTATTTGTTACTACACTTTTCTGGTTTTAATTTAGTTTTGTTTCTATCTCCCTGACAAAACATGAAGGGGTTCTTGCATTGGCTTGTTTCTTTCCTTCAGTTTAGTGGTAACCACACCCAGAGTTCAAGCCCCAGCACACTTTACATTCCTGATTCCTTAACTGCTGAAATACTGGCCAGAAAGTGCCAGTAAGTTTGTTTTGGGGAGTATGGTTTTTTTCTGCATGAGTTGAAGTATCTGAGAGTGTACTGTAACCTTAGAAATCTAAATATGTCAGGTATACCTATGAAATCCTGAAAAAGAACATTCTTCAAAGCTCTGCCTGACGTGTTTGAAGCATTGTCCGTATGAAACTCAATGATTTAGAAAAGCCTTGTAGTACCAGCTCTGAAATCCTGTTCATGTCTTATGTTGATTTGTGTGTGTGAACATGATGGCAATTAACTCCTTTTTGCTCAAAAGAAGTTGGTCTGCGGAATACAACACCATTTATTTAATTCTGCTTACAGAATGTTTTAAAGCTGCAGTGTTGCAACTGAATCAATATGTTCCCTTATGATGGTCATTAATTAGGGATACCCTTTTCATAGAAGACTGTGTCCTCTTTTACCTGAAAAGCTGGATTTATAAAAGAAAATTAATGGAGGAGCTCGGATGAAAGTTTGCATCTTTTGGTGTACTTTTCTGTAGCGTTTCTTTGCCAGTCCAATCTTGCAGCTTAATCGAGGTCAGGCTTCATACTGAAGCTGAAAACTGGTATGAGACAAGGGTGATTTAATAAATGAATTGACTCTGGGAAAGCCTCAGTAACATGATTTGTCTCTGAGCAAGAGGCCAGACTCCTTGTGCTGGTTCATTAGAGTGATGTTCCCACAGCATTGTCCAACTGGGCTGGCACCCTCTGACCTCTCCTGCCAGGAGCTGCTCCTTCCTGCCTTTTGGTGTCCACTCCTCTCTGTCAATGCAGATCTGCTCTGCTCAGAGCTAAGGCTGTAGAAATACCTACATAATTCCGCAATTCCACGTCAGAGAAGCAGCATATAAAGCATGTAGTGGTGCCACTTTTTTCCTCTAATGATTTGCAATCTGTGAATATGCATGGACCTATCATCAGGCAGGATTCTTCATTTGAACTGTCATTCGTCCATTCTGTTTGGTGTTGCCTCTGGGGTAATTGTTTTCAGAACCATCTCTTTGCCACCTTCCCGCTCCATAGATGTCTACTTGAACAGATTCATGGCCAGTCTGTTGTCCCTTCAGCTTGATGCCCCTGCTGTCAATGTAAGGTGATGTAGAGGGAAAGAGGTTTTTATCACTGCAGTAATCCTCAGGCAGCTGCTTCTTCTGGTGTTGAAAAATTACTTCAGACTCTTCAGGAGGCTAATGTCTTCAGAATTTGTTGAATAACTGTTATGGCTGCAGCCATAATAGGCTCTAATTGCAGGCAAATGCATGTACAAGTTGGTGGCTGACACTATTTTTGTGCATGCATAATATCCTTATCTGTGTTCTTTTGGGTAGCTGTTGCAGTCTGGTGTTACTTGCTCTACTGTAGCAATGTTGAGAGGCTCCTCCTCTAGGAAATCTGGTTTTATAATGTTCTAAAAGCGACACAGATGCACTCCCTTACATGTGCTATAAAAGATGTAGTTCTGATGTTACGGTTTGCCATGCAGATGCTATCAAACATTTTAAATATCTTACAGAGTGTGTTAATTTGTTTCTTTTTTTGCATCACAATGTGGAGATATTTTTTTTTGGTGCTTCAGCAGTAAGATCTTTTCTCCTCACTTCTGTGCAGTGCCTAAAGTGTAAGTTCATTTGAAACTCTTGTTTCAGGAAAATCTGAAATCTGATTAATTGACACACTGATCTTTTGGCATCCACTGTCATCCATATGCATATAATGTAAATTTTTTTGTTCAGTCAGTATAAGACCTCTGACCCTATAAGTCTTTGGGACTGCGTAACTTCTTCCTGCTTGCTAAGTGTGCAAGTCATGTGTGGAGTGGTTTGGTTACCTGGAACATCACATCCTCCTTTGCCACAGCTATTCA
Source organism: Tringa tobata (assembly GCA_033628505.1). Taxonomy (NCBI): domain Eukaryota; kingdom Metazoa; phylum Chordata; class Aves; order Charadriiformes; family Scolopacidae; genus Tringa; species Tringa tobata. The sequence goes on from JAHREE010000285.1 coordinate 733,349, forward strand.
GGCAAATGTTGTCATGAAGGTGAAGGTTATCCTTACTCAGAGCAGAGTCTGTGCAAAGGCTAATATGTACCTTCTCTTCTGGAGTCTGTGTAAGGAGGCGAGGGCTCTTGCAGAGCTTCATGCAGGCCCTAATTTCCCTAAATATTTAATTACATGGTGTAGATTATCCATTAATGTGTGTGCAGTGTGGTCTTCCTTATCTGTGCGTGCTGCACAGGGTGTACTGCTTGTGTAGCCCCTGAACATACTGTGTAACTTGTCAAATCTAAATCAGTTTTTCAATGACTTGCCCCAGGGTTACTCCTTTTCCTCACTGAAGGGTACTTTCCTGCTTATTTTAATTATAAGTGTTTCTTCATTCTATTTTAAATAAAATACCGTGTCTTTTATTTTTTCTAAATTAACAGGCAGTCTTGTAGCCCACTGTTGAGGGGCATTGATTAAACAAAATATTTGGATTTCTTATCTAAGCTTTATTTTACAGAAACTTTATAAAGAATCAAAATAGGTCAGATGATCTGCAGACGCTGGCTGTGCCTGCTTGTACTTACTGAGAGCATCTTGCTTTGTGTGTTTGTGCTTCTGGATGAGTTGTTTTGTTGTGTTTTAAATTGGATTATTTTGCAAATTACTTTCTTGTCTCTTAAGGAGCACATGCTCCAAAGTACTGTAGTATTTGACTCTTTAGTGTTTCTTCTAACCATATTTTCTGACATAGTCCCACTGACTTCAGTAGAAAGAATTTGCTCAAATTAATTACAAGAATTTTTTTTTAGTAATGATCTCTTCCATTCTTCCATATTTCCTTGTCCTGGCCCACAAATATCTCGAACTTTTCATTGGGAAAAAAACACACCACTTTCTGAGGAAGAGAGCAGATCTGTACATTTTTAAGCCCATGGTAAATATTTCAGTGCATTATGTGTAGGGACCACCTCTGGAGCTCAGATTAGAAGCGTCTCTGAAATGTAGACTATGTGTGGAAGATCAGTGCTGACAAGCATCCACATAGGATTCAGTTTAAGAGGAGAAACCAGCATGGAAGTGGTAGCACAGAGAAAATCTACATCAAGTACTAGGCAGCATTTTGATGAAGAGAGCACATTCTTCCAGTGTGGAAACATTGTCTCAGCTGTTTGACTAAGAATTTCCAAATGTTTAATAGTACAGACTTGTTTTCTTGTATCTCATTTCTGAGACTTTATTTCATCTTAAATCTAAAGATGGCACTTCAGTTTTATAGTGGCAATTGCCATGCTGATAGCTGTCTTTAGGAATGTGGCAACAAACTTAAAAGCATTGGAGAATGCAGTGCATGAGCATAAATGAGAGCCACAGTTGTTGAAATGGGTCTAGGAAGTCCATTAATCAGCTTGTGTATTTCTCAAAATACTGTCTTTTTTTATTCCAGGGGATAAGCTTTTCTCTAGCAAGATCTGCAGGGTGACATGGGTACAAGATACAGAAAAAACCAAATTTTGAAAGTGTATCTATTCCAACATAGCTTAAGGTGATAAGAAATGATGACTGCCATGCTATTTGGAGTACAATTTCTCTGTGGGCAACAGCACATGCAGTTAAGGTGCACCAAAAAACTTTCCACACACCCCTCTTAAATCATACTATTGTATTTTGGGACAAAATAAGAGGCAGGACTTCGGAATTTCCTGGCATTTGTTGAAGCACTAGAACTACAGTATATTTTTAAATCCTCCCCCCTCTTCTTTTTTGCTCAGTCCCTTCTTTGACTCTTTCAAGTGTTACTAACCTATGCCTCCCTGCAAATGATGAGATGCCGAAGCTTCCTCATCTGTTAGACTGCGGTCTTCAAATTTCTTTGTGTTAAAAGGAATTAACGTGGCTAAAGGCTGGCTTAAAAAGCTTTGCCAGTGCATGTTGATCTCCACAGAGGGGTTATGCACATCAGCTATTTGCCCTCAGTTTTGCTAGGGAGTAGAACTACTTTTCTTTCCTGTGGAATTATAAGATTTGGTTACTTCCTGAGCCTAAAATAATGTGCCCTGTTGCTTAAACTTTGTTTGTAAGCTGAGACTTGCTGAAGAAGCATTCACTTCTTCTACTCCTCAACCTGTCAAGTTTTCAGTTTATACTTGCTTGTGTTCTGCTGGTAGAGACCAGGTGGAAAATAATAAAGCCCCTGTGCTTATCTGTGGTCAGCAGTGACTGAAAGAGAGGGCTTATCTCTCCTCCCCATGTGTCCTAGAGGAAGCCAGGCTGAAGCAGTGAATCCCAGCTCTTAACAACAGGAAAACCCAGAATTTGACTTAAAGGGGATGATTGATTGGAGAAAACAAACAAAAAAAAATAATAAATTGAGATTGGTGTCAAGTGGCTGAAGCTATATTTGTGCTCTGCTGAGGTATGGCAGTGACCCAGCTGACCTCCCACTGCAAATGCAGAGCTCCTGGAGCTGTGGAAACTACTCAGGCTGAACCAGCGGTCTGGTCATACGTGCTGGAGGTCAAAGAGCATCATCCTACAGATTTATTTAATTATTGAAAATCCTTCTGTAGAAGCATGCATAGCAGATTGCAGCTCAGTGTAGAAAGTGAGGCTTCAAATTGTCTTCATATACAGGCTGTGTGTGTGTGAGCAGAGGGATGGTGGTGGAATATATACAGGAGCTGGCTTAATCTTTTTCTTTTGTTAACCTTCCTCGTGTTGCAGTACCTTGAGAGCGGATGAGATGTTGTATTCCAGAGCATGATTTTAGGAGAAGTGGAGGGTGTGTGAGAGAGGGTTTCCCTCATACAATGACCTTCCTATCTATAAGCTTTCAAAATAAAAATGCATAAGTGTTCAAGAAGATGCCAAGTCAATTATTGTAGAAGCTTGTCTGAAGACTTGGCTGCTATGACTAGCATCCACAAAATCACAGCTGAAGGGAGTGCATGAGAGTGCATAAATATTATGAATCTGTGACTGATGCAGTTTTTTCTCCATGCTGTTGGAGAAGCTTCGATTAAAGGATTGGTAGTAGGAAGGTAAAAGAGGAGTAAAGCGTGGCATCCATACGAGCTTGATTGCAAATACTGGATTGCAGCTTGGTGATGATGGGGGTATATGTAAGATTTGGGGGTCTTGGATTTCTGAAATTTTGCTGTTGCGTGTGGTGGTGTCTTCTGTTTGTTTCTATAGTAACTTAAAGGTGTATAATTTTCCTTGCCTCAGAAAGCTGTTCTTGAATGATGTTTTGGAATTTCCCTTCTTTGCAATTGAATAGTTCAGTCCTTCGCTGTGTAGACTATTCCAATTCTCTTCCCAAACCCTCCCTGCTATGAAAGTTTATTTGTTGTGTTTGTACTTTCTGACAAGTGGCTAGCCTAAGAACAGTTGAGTTAATGTTACATGTAATAACTGACTTTTGCCCAAAGATCTCAAAATTATTTTTTTTTAAACTTCTACTTTAAAGTTCCGAGTATAAGTAGATATTATCTCTGTTTAAAAATAGAAGTCATTAAGGCATTGCTGGATACTAATTTAGTTCTTCCTGAAGTCTAACTGTTCACTTGCTGAACAAAATACCCTGATCTCCTTAGCTGTTGTCTTTTTGTCATATGTCCTGATAGTAATGAATAAAGTAATACATTTAGAACATCTGTACATTTTAGAAAGATAAAAAGTAATGGAAAGTTTGGATGTTGGACCAACAGTCACATTTCTAAAATGCTGGGGCTCATCCCTGTTACATGAAAGGAGTTGCTGTCGCAGATGATTAAACATAAAGGGATTAAATATAAAGCAGGATTTTGTGCCTTGTATTGTCTTAGTAACCATGGTGCCACACTGTCAAACCTTGCAAAAGAGTTTCCTAGACACTTTTCCAGTGATCGCAGTGAATCACTATATTTTTTGGTTTTTTTTTAGTCAGCCTCTGTACATGTGCAAGATACAGAGAAGTACAAGTTCATTGTGCCACTTCTCATGAATAATGAACTGCCCAAGTGATACTGAAAGTAGTGATAGGTTTTGCCAGTTTCCAGAGCAGTCTGATTGCATTCAGAGAGCTGTAATGTTATAAGCAATTGAATTTAAATTACTGGAATACTCCTAATTTCCAGCAGTCCTGGAGGCATGGAAAGTGCTTTCTGCTTTGGATTTCCTGAATGCCAGGACTTCTTTTCTTCAGCTGTCATTCTCAGGGAAGCCACCTTCTCTTTGCCACCCTGTCTCTTTGGACTGAATTCTCTGTTTGCCACCAGCTCTTCTACTCTTGTCTCCTCAGTTTAAATTTTTGTTCCTGCCCTTGCAGAGAGAAGCTTACTGAAGTTAAGCTTTAGTCCTTCTAATTTGCAGCTCTAGCTCACTTGGTGTGAAGCTATATCCCTGTAAGTTAGTTTTATCCTTTGTGGCAGAATTTTGATATGTCTTATGTTACCAGGATCATCCATTAACTACTGCCAGGAGAGACATTAGCTCACATGTGCATATAATCTATTACACAGCTGACATTAGATGTTTTCTCCATGTAAGGAGGAAAAAGGTTTCAATTCCTCTAATGCAGTAAAAATCCCTGTAGCTAGGAATTCCTGACCCTTTGGATGGAATATTGGAGAAGCATTCAGAGATTATTGGGATTTTTTGTTTTGTGCAGAAAAAAATTGTTTGATGGGTTTCTGTTTAAAGCAACTGCTTTTTTATAACTTCTATTTCAAGCATTTTCTTCAATCTTTTCTTCCATTTCTTCTGGACAGTATTGCAGGATGTCTGTGCTCCATTTCTTGCAAGTAATGACATCGCAAGAAATACCTCTTCTTTTTCCATGTGGAAGCTCTTTTCATCCCTGATTGAGAGCCTGACTTGGTAGGATCACTCCCATGGGCTCTGCTATTTAAAGAATGGAAGAGTTTTTGGCATTGGATGCTATTGTGTATAATACTTCTCATATAAGGCATGAGAACAGAGAGAAAGACTGGCACTAGGGAGATAGGTTTGAGTAGACCTGTTGTTGTGTTTTAAGTAATTACATATATAAAATAAGTAGCTGTAATAGTGCTTTATGCTAGTTTTCCATTACACATGGTGAAACTAAATGAGAACCTGTTACTATTTAAAGAAACTAAGCAGGAGGGGCTTGTCCAAGGTGGTTCCCTCCTTCCCTTATATCAAACTCAGTAACCACGGGCAGTGGAGAGGGATAGATTTAAAATACCCATCAACTGGATGAGGAGTAACTCCTGACATGAAGGCTTCTATTCATGGCTTCTCCTCCCCCCACTTGCTTCCCTTAAATATATATTTTATACACAGCATTTGGGCCTATTAGTTGAGCTGTTTTTGGTAGGTTCAAAATGGGAACATGGTGTTTTGAGGCTAGGCACGAAACCACAAAAGTAGCTGAGCTGATTGCATGGTGCCTAAAGCTTCCTGGCACATGATGCAGCCTTGGCCTCCCATTGTGTGCAGGCCTCCAGATGTGGAGGGCTGTCTACACGACCTACGCTGTTGCATTCTTATGATCTCAGTAATGTACTTTCAGTAGGAAAGTGGATTATTAACAGGATTCAAAGGAGGTGAGAATCTTTTACTGGTTGTGTCCTCTTCAGAGTTCCTTACCAAGCTGCATGGTGCAGCTGGCTGTGTTGCAGGCCAGGTAACCTGGCATCTGTACAGCTATAGGGTGTAGCATTTGAAAATGCTTGGGACAGTGAAATAGGAATATTCACACACGAAAACTTTTCCAGCCTTGACTTCTTGGCAGACCTTGTGGACTAAGAAAGAGAAGTCTTGGGTTCTTGGAGGATACCAGGCAAGAAGAAGCTTTACGTTCTGGTCAGAGAGAAGCAATGGGTGGAGGCAAGCCTGTCCTATCTAGAGAGCAGATTGGAAAGAAAATGCCTTTACTGGGAGAGACGGACGTGTTAATTCTCTACTGTTCATATGCCTGAAAGGTGAGTCTGAGTTTGGCTAAGAAATTGTATATCCAGAGGGAAGCTTATTTTGCAATATGGTCATTCCAAGTTTTTGCTGCGAGGTGGGTTTTGAACACCTGTCTTTTGAATGCACAAGCTTTCTTGATGCCTGCTAGTGCACATCTCTCCGCATTCCCCAGTATAAGGCACAGGTAAAAGTTTTCGTATGTGAATGATTGCCTGCACTCCCATGTGCCAGTAGTATCTCCTGGTGGTTTACATACACCTGGTGAGAAATAGCATCAATCAATAATATCCTTGTGAGAGTAGTTCATGGGATGCCAAGATGTGAGATGATGTCTAGTAAACACTGGTTCCACTTGTGCCATTTGTCTGCCGTGGAGTGGAGGAGTGGGGCCTAAGCCCCTGTGTTTATGGGGTGCTCTGGGGTTAAGCACCACTTGGTGCACTGCTAGTAGCTGTAGAGTTAATACTGTCATCTGACAAGACCCCCTGTAGGAGTAACTGCTTTTCCCTGATTCTCGAAGAGGGTTCATCCATAGTGAGTGCATGCTGGGTTGTTATGCCTGCGTTACCTAGTGTCTGTGTCATCCCCCAACACCTTCTGCTGGGAGAAGTGCCAGCCTTATGTAAAGAGCCCCCTCTGAGAGTGGCTGATAGCCAGTAATCCCTTTAGAAAAGTCTGTGCACTGCGAGACTGCTGGGCTGAAGATCCTGCTGTTACTAAATTTTGCATTTCACCCTTGGCTTTTTGCCAGGTCCCATGGGGAACTTGGTTTCCAAGAAGCAGTTATAGAAAAGGAATAGTGGCTGCTCTTTGCTAGGGACCTGTCAGTCAGTGCTCATCCTTCCCTGTGGGAGGGAGGCGGCCATGGAAGGAGGCGCACATGTTAGGCTCAAATCCTCATAACCGAGACACAGCAGCAATACTTTGTGGTAGCCTATTAAACTAGTCCCTTGTGTGAGCACTTCAGGTCCTGAGACTCACTGCCTTTGCTCCTCTGACCCTTTGTGTCTCTGAGGCAGAACAGCTGGTATGCATGACTTCAAGTTAACTTCAGGTTCAGTTTAAGATTAAATTTCCAGGCTTTGGAAGAGGGACCTGGCAGTTGTAAGGTCCTGTGGTGACTAGTAGAGAATAGGGGTAGTGACTAAGATTGAGCAACCAAGTCATTTAGTTAACATCCAGTTTATGTGATGAACAGGCCATCATGCTGCCACCCTTTGGCAAGGGTCGGCTGTGCTTTTTTTCCCCTTATTCACCTCCCTCTTGTCAACATCAGATGCTAATCATAGGCAGAGGAGAAACTGTACCTAATCTTGCGATAGAGTGTGGATCCTCATGCTCCTGTTGAAGAGGGGCGTAATAATCAAAGGCAAGAGACCCCATCTGCTTCATGTGAAACTGAGGACTGAGTACTTTATTCTTTGAGAGGTAGTTGGTGGGCACAAGGGTATGCTGGCTTCACCTAGGAAGTTTTCACCTTGCTCACTGAATTCAGCCTTCAGCTTCATGAAAGCTTTGTGTTAAGATTCATTAATACGCACGGATCATCAGTGCAGGTGCTTATGAAGCTTCACGTTTTTTCTTGGCTGTTACATTTAGGAGTAACATGCAAAAGGAATGAGTTATGCAAGTTTTGTTTCTCTTCTCCTGTCATTTCCATCTGTTAAAAACAAACCCATAAACAAAAATGAGGCTATTTCATTCTTTTTCATCTCTACTAGGCTGCTGTTAAAAGACAGCTTGCCCTTTATAAAATGATCAGTTGGTACTGAGATGCAGCCCATTTTTATTTTAGGACAGAAGAGGCATGTTTCACTTCCTGGAGCTCCTTCTGTGTCTGGCCACTTCTGGTCCACAAGCCCTGTGTTACTGATGTGAAACTAACAACTTAAACGGTTGTGATTATTAAGAGGAATAAAGTGCCTGAGGATATTTGTCATCTCTTTTGTGTGAACTGTTTCTTCCATTACTACTTGATGTCATTCTCTGTGGCATCTTTAACACCTGCTGGTTTTTATAGTCTACACTTTTTTGATTGAAAGCTTCTTGGCCAAGGATTTAGGCTAAAATTTTCTCAAGTAACTTGGGTCTAAGTCTTATTTTCATGAATTAGTTGGGCTTATGAGGTACCAGTGTGGTCCCAAAAATTCAACACCATGTACTGTGCCAATACTGCCCTTTTAATTCACCTTCCCAAGATTCCTTCCTTCTTTTCTATTTTTAATGTTTTTGTTTTTCGGAGGAGAAATGAGTATTTGGACAAAGAAGGAGCCTCTTGAAGGTGGTGGCTGTTATTTTGTGGTAGTGATGTTCTGAAGAGGATTTCCATGGCCACATACAGCTTTTGTAATAAAATACATGCCATCAGTGCTGGGTGGCTGCATTTTATGAACTATATGAAATCTATTCTGTGCGTGCACCGCTCTGAAGTAGAACAAACCCCACATTAAGGAGGTTTTTTTGAGTCTGTTTTCTGTTCTGGCCAAATGCTAGTCTCGGGACAAGAACTGACTTTCCGCTTTACTGAAGTGGATACCTGGCTTTATGTATCAGGTAGCTAGTCCCACACAGCAAATTACAAGTAATATTTTTGTCTTTATGGTGTAGTAATACTGACAGAAATCTTGTCTTGTCCCACTAATTCTTCAGTTATCTCAAACCTATCAAAGTGTGTGAGTCTGTCAGACAGTGGAGTTGTTGTTTAAAAATGCTGCTGAAAATTATAGTGAACCATTAATTCAGGAAACGTAGCGGCGTGCAGAGGTTTTGTAGAAAACCATTACTGTGCTGTTGAACAGTATCTGCTCTGTGCAGCTTGCAGTCTAAAACGTCAGAACTTCTATTTCAGGGCTGTGTCAAATTGCTTGAAGCTTTTTAGGGCTGGACCAAGCATCAACACAACACGTCTTCCAAGTTTCTGTAAAAGTCCTAGTAAAGCAGTATCTAAATATAGTGCTGATGCACAAGGGTTCCTTTATTTTTTCCCCTGTTGTGTTTTACTTGCTTCTGGTTGTACATTTATTCCATTTAAAGAGGGTTAGGTTTTTCTCTGAAGTTTTCACTCAAAATATTTGACTGCCTACAAACACCATATGAAAGACAAGAGATTAAAAAAAATAAATACATTTCCTATAAAAGGAATCAAGATATGAGGGAGCTAAGCTTTCCAGCAGCCAGCAGGCTACAGCTGTGCTGTATGGAGGAGTGCAGCCATCCTTCTGGGTGTGTGCTGTGTTACTGGCACAGAAATTAGCTGTACGTACCATTTACTCAGTTCAGAGGAAGTATCTGTGCTTGGCTGATCTTTTTCCCTTCCAAAATGGTCAAGTCAGAAACCATGGGCTTCTATCCTCTCCCTCTCAGGGAGGGAGCATAACTGTAAGGATTTCTTCTGCTGTCAAGCAATTGATCCCCTTCCAGTAAGAAGTTTATCCCATCTAAGATTTTTGTCTGCTTCCGGACATATAAGGAGTTTAGGCTGACACCATTCCTAAATCAGTCGTTTGGGGTCAGGTGGGGTGAAACCAGCTTCCAGTGCATACAAATCAATGTGAATTTGCATTTCCCCACCTCTGCTAACTTTAATTGAATGAGGCCAAAGAATCAGTTAGGTTTCTATTCTTTATAAAGTGTCTGGTCTAGATGCTGAGACCATGTGTGTACTTGTAATGCGTTTGGACACAAAGTTCTGTGATCTCTTGTCCCACACAAAGGGCTTTTGGAAGCTCGGTGTCTGTGCCTTGAAGACTTTGGATTTTATCTCAAAAATTTGATGTTTTTCTCTTCATAGCTGTAGGTGTACCTCCTTAGAGGTTCTCTTAGTGGTTCTTGGATTTGCAGATTCTTTTTCCTGTCAAAATACAGATTTCAATGTCAGTTCATGAGAGCATCTAATAGCCAGGGTTTCCATAGCCATTATTGAGGTGCCAATCATCGGCATTCAGGCCTGCTTATTGCTTTGGCTGAGCACAAGATGCTTTTAAGCCCCTTGTTTGAGGGCTGCAGTGAGCAAAGGGATGAGCGGCTCAGTGGTCCCTGACACAGTGGGAGCTGGTTCCGATCACCACCTGCCTGCTGGGAACTGCCCAGGGCTCTTCACCAGCAGCTGATGGGATGGTTCTGTGGGTGGTTGATAGCTCATGCAAGGCAACCCCGTTCCAGCTACTACCACTTACTTTCCTTTTTAATGCTTTGTTCTCTAGCAAAAATGTTGCTTGTAAAAGGGGGAGGGAGGAGATCCCAGGCTATTATCTGCTAAGTAGGTCGTAATTCTGGTAAATAATTGATTTTTTTATTATTTTTTTTCAAGCTTGAAATCAGAAACAGGCCTTAAGTGCCAGTGTCAGACCACTGTGATTATCGCTCCTTCTGGAATTCCAGTGCTTCATCTTGGGGAATGGTTGTCTGGCTCTTTTGGGAGAGGGATGCCACTGGAAATAAAAGCAGAAATTAACTCTAAAACCACATGGAGAAAGTGTTTCTTTTGCTGCTGTGGTGTTTTTAAACTTTTCTTGCTTTGAAGTAGCTCCTCTGGGATAAACTAATTCTCTAGGTCTGCTTCTGGCTTCTGTTATGCTCTGGATTAGCTGCTCTCTTTTTACCTGTTTTTATTAAGCAATGGAATTTGGAAATGAAAGTGTTAGCAGCAGCAAGCAGCAGCATTGGTTGTGTCTGCTCTGTGTGTGAGTGCCCATGCTGTACCAGTTAATCTTTTAAAATCTTATCGTGCTGAGCAGACTGCTCAGGCAGAGTCTGGTGTGGATTCCTTGGGTTCAGCCTGTATTTTAGTCCAGCCAAATCCTCTTCCCAGCTAGTTGGGACAACTGATGAGTCTTCTAGTCTGTGTGTGTATATATAGGTGTGTGTGTGTATGTATACACACTTGGTGTATATATTTTGTGTTTCTTGACACTTTGTGTCCAGAGTGTTTCCCTAACAAGCTTCCTTCACCACTAGGGAAAGAGAAAGTTTTGTGCAGGAAAGTGGGGTGTGGGGACACCCCCTGGAAAAAAACTTTATTTTGTGACTTGTCTGGGAATGAGTCCTCACTGTTGACAATCCTTAACCACATCATCTTTAGTACAGCAATAGTGCAAAGGCTTCTGTAGGACCTGCAGCAGAGAGAGCTGTTTTCACAGGTAAGACCTGCTTTGCTCTCTTCTTCTACACCAACTGGTCAGAACTACAGCTTCTGAGTGCCCTTGAAGTGTGTATGTGGTGATCATAGCTGTTTGTTTGTGTATAGAAGATAGCTGTTGGGGGACACCATCATCTACAGAGGCCGTTTCATCTTACTTGGGGCTGGTGTGGTCCTATTATTCCTTTGGATGAATTTCATTGGCATTTTAGTGCTTCCTCTTGGCATAGCTTCAAAATCACTTGTTGGCTCATTCATGCTGTGGGATGGCAGGGCTTAATGAAATGGTGGTGTAACACATCTGTGTTACCAAAACAAGCTCTCTCTCTTCTCATATTTTAATGAAACCTGAACAGCAATGAATCGGCCAATGATGCTGAAATGTAAAACAGTGTTGTTGGTGTCTGATGGAGTACACCATGAGCTCAAGCTGAGAGCTCTTTCCTCTCATCTGCTCTTCAGCTTCTCTGAGAACTGTGACTGGCACCACTGTGCTGTTTGTTCCTGAATCACGCTTTTCTAAATGTGTTCTTCACAATCATAATAATTAGAGGAGGACCTGTACTTCTAAAAGCAGATTCTGCAAAAGAAGCACACAGTTTGGGAGCGAAGATGGTATGGTAAGTCAGGTGAGAATTTACCAGCCCAGGACAAACCTTGACATTTGACCCCAACTACTGTCATCCAATCCAGTAGTTTCAAGGCAAAAGAAGTGGGGAGTAGATGGTATTTATTAATGCTGGTAGGGAGCTGTGTTCTACCTTCAGCCTCTTTAATTAAAAAAAATAATGATTTCTATAACTACCTTGCCATGGTTAGGAAGGACACAGAATTGTTTTTCCTTCTCTAGCCAGATGACAGGAAGACGCTGAGCTTGGGCAGCAGCTGTGTTCAGAAAAGGTTGTTAGTGGTGTAGGCAGAGCCATCTGCCTAGCAAGGCATTTAGCTTGGGTTGCTAGTTCTAGGCCAAGATGGCAAATCAATAGCTTTTTTTTTTTTTTTTTTTACAGTGTAACTAGTAAGATGTCAATGGCTAGATTTACAGTGTAAACAGGAAAAGGGTGGCTACCTTTATTGGCTTCTTAGTGTCCTAGCTGCCCTAGTGAGAAAACAAAACAATATGAAAAAAAAAAAAGCCAAAGCAACTAATCCTGAAAGAGGTTGAAGATCTAGAAACAGAAGAGTATTCTTATCAGTCACGTTTACTGGGTTGTTTTTTTTTTTAATAGGCTTTAATACCCCCTGCTGCCTTGGGCTGGTGCTCCCTTCCCTTCTCGCAAACCTGTCAGTTTAGTTAAACTCTTGTTTTAACAGGCACTTTCCTCTCTGCATGGCAGGGCTTTTGGTCTGCTCTAGTTAAATACAGGAAATGGAATATATACATTGTGGGGTTTTTTAGTAACAAATCATGCTGTGGCAATCAGTCCATTCTGTTTCTATTAATTTTCTAATCTCTTCTACTTCTCTGGAGATTCCTGTTGCCAAATGTTGTTTGAAGTGGCTGTAAAACTCTGAGACAGCTGTGAAGAACAAATAGTAAATAGTATGCTGATCATGGCTGGAATTTTCATCCATTCACCTGACAGATGATAGAATCACACTGGGTATGAGAGAAACAGCTCCCGCCAATGTGGTTGGTACTGAGCACAGCATAGTCCTGACCTGAACAGTCACATTTGCTCCATCCCACCTCTGTTCTCACTTATGCTGATGCATTTTGTGGAGGTGATCAGTGAAATGGAATAGGGCTTATAAAATAACACTCTTGCTAGTTATTTTTGGCTTAGCCAGCTCCTACTGTGTTTTCCTGTGCTCCCTGCAAACACATCTGTTACAGGACAGTGGGGGAGACATGGGCAGGAACGTACAAAAAGCATGGAGACTGCTTGAGTCCTAAAATTTTAGCTCTCCTAATGCAGCCCCTGCATTTGTTGATAGCCTGACTTCTAGTTCGTGTCCTTACAACTATGTGAGGTGCATTGTATTGGGGTTTTTTAACCTTATTTTTCATGGAAACCTTTTGTCTATTTCAGTCAACTGGTACTTCTGACTTAGTCAATGCTAAAGCTCCTGGTGCCTTTGGTGCAAAGCCACACGTACTTATGAATATATCTATCTGTCCATTTCTTTTTATATTGAAAACTTTAATTCTGAAAAAACAGTCCTAAAATTTACTTTCTGCCGGTTAGACTTGCAGTGAATGAGAACAGCTAAACTTGGTGCACAATCCTGAGTAAGGAATGGAAAAGAAAACTGGAAAGGCGTTCCAGTTTTCTCTGGGATTTACTTTGCCAAGAACATCCAGTGGCCTGACTGCCAGCATGAACTGAACATGGAAACCTTTCAGCCTGCCTGGGAAAACAGAACAGGAGAGGAATCTAAAGACGGACCCTGGATGGAAAGCGATTCACTTTTTGCTCTCTCTAAGGCAGGAGTCTGAGAGGTATTCATCCATGTTATGGGGTGTTACATTGTTCCATATGATTTAGTGGTAAACATTTAGGAGAAACGCTAAAAAAAGAAAAAAGGCGACAGGAGTTTCACTGTTTTGGGCCCCGGCCTGCCCTGTGAGTTAGGTATTCTCAAACTCTTCCTTGAATGGGTGGTATCTGTGTAATTCTGGCCTGACCAGAATTTCTCTGTCTTTGCCCGTTGGCAGCCTATTTGCTGGGAACATACCTCGTTCATATACGTGTGTGTTTACTCACTGATGTTTAGGGCTCTAAGTGATGGCAATTAAACCTTTTAAGTGCCTTGAAGGGCATGTAGCAGCCAGTAGGATGTAGACATTGTCAGCTGTCACAGACAATGTTCAAGTCTTGTCTTCTGCAGTAACTATAGGTAACTTTCTTTCCTGATGTTAGTTACATACAACTTGCTTGTAATATTTCCTAAAATTTACAAATTGCTGTGGAGGCACCCTGTACTGGAAAAACGTGTAACCTCCTGATCACAACAGTTATCATCCGTTGGACTCCTCTATCTAGTTTGTGGTGTGCAATGGCTGTGCTTCCCTCCCAGCATTTCAGTTTGTTTGAAACTGATCCAAGTGTCAGATGTCTTAGAGAGATGGGAATTTACACCTCTGCTGCTTTTTCCTTGCCGACCTCTGTGGCATGCACTGTGTCAGAGCCTGGCTGAATGCAGTGTGTGGATGACAGCTTGGTCCACGCTCCTTAGCATGTAGCACTCCATGGTTGCTAAGCCGGAGTTGTCTGAAGCAAAGACAAGCAGTGGGGAAGTTGTGCTGGCTGGCAGAAGGGAAATGTGTGGAGTTTGCATGCTACAGTGTGGTCTTGGCTGGTAAAAGATGGATGCTCCTGGATGATCAGCTTAGCTTCCTGAATTTTTCTGTCATGATAATGACTCTCTCAGTAGCCTTAATGAGCAGTTCTGTCTGTCCTGTGTGAGGATGCCTTAGGCTTCCCAGAGGTGGAGAATGGTCTCAGTAGTCCCAACTTTCACATCATGGAACCTCACTCTGCATGGGTGAATCTGTGTGAGTGTTAAACCTGTCCCCAGGAAAATGCCAATCGGAGCAAAATGCAACAGCATCTCTCAGTAACAGGCTGCCACAAACAAACAGATCAGACCTGTTTTCTGGTCTCTGCATCAACTCTTCATGGAATATATGGGCAGATTAAAGAACTCTGATCTTCCTTCTTAGAAGTTCAATGGTCTGGGTTTGACACACCTAAAAGATTAAAAGTGGACTGCAGTTAATTCATCTCCTAAAGACTTAAGGGTGCTGTCTACTACAAGGATAAAGCTCTTCTGTTATAGAGACAGAAGTTTCTTGGAGGCTGGCTAATGTCTGTGGTCTGAGATCCCCCAGGTGAGGGAGGGTGGAGAGAACCACTAGCTGTCTTGCTACTTCCATATGCAAGGTACCTTGCTTTCTCCTTCCATCTCAAAAATAAGATGCTGTTCTCTGTCTTTGCGTGCACTCATACGTGTGCACTCGCGTGTGCACACACAAACACATTCTTACCCTCAAAAGAAAATGAAACATTTGGTAAAATTACACGTGAACAGATACTTGGATTTGCAGCTACTTAACACGCTGGAGAAAGATGACCTATTGCAATGGGGCGAGGGGAGGTTGCAAACCTGACATGGATCTAGTGATTTCAGGAAAATCTGCTGAAGTTTTGGATTCACAGAACTCCTTTTTTGGTTGCTGAATAAGCTGTAGTTGTCATTCCAGTGTCCAGTTATGTATTTAGAAACCTCCCTTCCAGGAGTACTGTTCCACTTTTGTCCCACTCCTTAAAGAGTGTTTCATGGCAAGTTGTCAACATACAGCACACTTTCAGAGACAATTTCGTGTCTGCCTGCAGAAGAGAAACTGCAGCTTGGCTGCACTGTGTGAAACAGCTTGTTTAACTCTGCCTTGGTTTTGTGTGCTGATGGGTGTCTCCTGTGGATGGGCTATGTTACATATTTCACTGCAGTTCTATTTCTGCAAGCTAGGCTCCCAAACAGCTTGTTCAGTGGTGGTAAGCAAGATCATCTTCTGTGAACATTTTTCTTCTATGGCAAACGATGGGGTGACTTGTAGGAGTCTATCAGTTAGCACCGATAGCTGCATTCTCTTAGTGTGCTTAATGGAGAAATACAGTTTGAGGCCATAGGCAGGCTTGGAGCTAACTTCTGTTACTTTTTGTGTTTCTATTTTCATGCTTATCTAATACTAAAGAATGAATTTGCAAACTAATGGGATCTTTTTGTTGCTGAATGAGTTGGTTTTGTATTTGAATGGAAACTTCAGGTTTCACTGAACATCTTTACCTGTAGATGTAATGTTTTTACATAGAGAAGAGATACAGAATATGACGGAGATTGTTTTGAATCTATTTAGTGTCCTAGCAGAGCCTTTTGTTCATCAGTCTGAAAAGAATAAAGCCATAGGGATTTGACATGGCAAATGTATCTACTTTTTTTTTCCTTTGATACTTGGTCTTCATTCTGGGACAGACTCCTTATACAGGTAGACAGTGTAATTACTGTTTGTGGATCTCAGTTTTGTGCAAAAGCGTACAAAGTATTGAGTGCACCATTTCTTGGGTTTGGAGATCCTGATTCAGAAGGTGTCAAGGAAATAAGCAAGATGCTTAGTTTCCTATAGTTTAACTCCTCTATTTTTTTAGAAAGTGCTGCTATATTCCCTAGGCAACTGCATTCACAGCCCATCCACACTGATGTACTTCTACATGTGCCCAGCACTGGGCCTGAATCCTGATCCTTCTCCAAGTAGCCTGGCTGGCACCAAGAAATAAAATGATCTGCTTCTGTGTTGTTTATCACCAAGCAAACAGTAGTATGTAAAAGCTGGAGCTAAGGTTGATATGGCATATTAGTAACTTAAAGGATACAAAACCAACCAACCAACCAAAAAGTAAAAAAAGAAAAATGTGTTGCATTTTAGTAACTTATTCCCAAACCAGCCAAGTGTAAATCCCAGGAATTGATTAAGCTTCAGCCTAAAGGAAACTCAAGCAGTGTTTTGCTAATATGTGTTCAGTTGCAGTACAAGCTTTTAAGTACACCCACCCCTGAACTACCATGCACATATCCTTTCCGTTTGGATGTCTGTGCCATGAACTAGATCAGAGAGCTGATCCAGCTTAGAAGGGAAATGTCAAAGATATTTTTCTTTTAGCTGGCTGAGTTCTTTATCTGGACCATCGACATCTGTGGAGTTACAGAACTAAGGGGATAAGAGGGGAAAGGGCCATGCAGTGGTTTATGGCTTGGTGGGGGAAACCTTAAACCTCTTTTGCTGCCAAGACAATGCATTGTCAAACTATGGCCTCACGCATTCCCTGGCGCAGAAACACACGGTCAGTGGATGCAAACTGCCTTAGCTCTCTCCTGCTATGCAGCTGCGGGAATGTTTTTGGAGTGAGTATAGACATTACAAACTCGTGTTAGCCTTGGTACCCTTTACAATGAAGCCACAGTGATGTGGGGCTTTGGCATGAAGTGCAGCTCCCCTCCCCTTCCAGGATTCTAGGTATTTACTTAGGCAGGCAGGTCTGAGCTGCTGTGGCTTCACCGCTCTTTTAGCGGGATTAGCTGGAGCACAGTGAGCTTGGAAGCTTCTCTGCATGCTGCTGTTAAGCCTCTCAAGCAGCTATGGATGTTGTGATGCTGTGAAAGTATGACACACACTTTTGAACCATTGTGTGGCCCTGGATTAGGTGCAGCTAATCTTTCTTTTTACTTAGAAGTTAATTTCTTTTTCCCTTCCTGCTTTCGGGTTAGATCTACGACTTGATTTCATATTTCCAAAGAATGAATGTGGCACCCAGCAGGAAGGGTGTAGACAACAGGACAAGGGAACAGTGTTGCTGTGCTGCCTCTTAAGTTCCAGTGAATTTGTGACTACCTGTAAATTTGTTATATTCTTCCTTACCCCCCAGCCAGGTGTAATCTGAGGCAGTGAAGGAGAGGAGCAGTTTGGAAGATGGGAGGAACAGGAAAATAAAGAAAAGAAATAGAGTTTGAGAAAACCAAAAGAAAATGGAAAGGGAACAGAGATGAGAATGGAGGTGAGAGGATGGAAGCAGTAACTGAGGAGGGGAATGGTGGAGCAGACTTAAAGCTGGAGCAAAGCAAAGCCAATGGCCAGGGAGGCCATTGCTTTCAGAACTAAAGGTAGAAGTAAATGCTTGAGGTATTTTAGCAGAATGTGTGAATTGATGATGAACCTTTGTAGCCTCTGGTAGTTCATTGCACCTGAAGATGGTGCTGGTGCAAGAGAGGGGTACTGAAGGGAATGTCAGTGGTAGAAATAGCTACTCTTGGGGGCCGAGAGGGCTCATTTCTGTAAGTCACAGCTGCTGCTCTTCTCTATGGCATTACCCAAAGAGAAGGAGAAAGGGGGCCTGCTGGTGAGGTGAGAGAAGCACGATACACATGGAGTACTGTCCTTAGTATGTCTCTCTGATGCTCTCTTAATACAACATGTTTAAGCCCATCATCCCTGCATGCCTACCCTTTTTCCTTAGTTGTCCTCTATCAGCAATTGCCTGTTGTTCCTGTGTTTCATCTTTGGCTTTGATGGCTCAGTTACCAGTGACTTACTGGCTGGCCCTAAGAGGAGAGTAAGAACCCTCTTAGTGCTCACCCCACCTGAGACACGGGCTAAGAAACCAAGTGCTCTTGGGCTCAGCTGCTGTCTTCACTTGTCACCTACAATAGCAGCACCCAGAGCAGCTGGAAGTGTCTGAGCAGGTGAGCTCCTGGCTCTAATCTCTTTGCTCTAGTCTTTTTGCTCCCAGGTGGAGCCTGAACAGCCTGTGCAGCATTGTGCTGGGCTTAGGAGATCTGAATAACCTAGTTTCCTTAGCAACAGTGGTCTCTTTAATCAGAGAGATACGAGTCTACCTCTGTTATTAGTGTTAAGACCTGCGTAGCATATCTGGCTATGGAAATACTTTGCTTCTTTTGGAAAAAATGGTAGAATAAAAAGCAAGAAGGTCTTCCTGCTTTGGAGATAATTAAAATCTCCATAGGTGGATTTCAGTGATGTACGTGGCAATAATAGAAAGAAGAGGGATTATAACTACTTCTAAGCTTTTTAATGTGTGAAGGATCCCTGGGGGATCCAGAAATAAAGTTTTAAATGCTGTGCGGAGCTTGCTCTGCACAGATTTCGTGGCTGGCTGTGACACTGATAGATGCATTCCTTGTTGAGATGTGTTATTTTCATTTTTATGGAGAAGGAGACTAAATGATTCAAATGTAGACTGAATTTTGTTGCAAAACTACGAATAAATCTCCTCTTCTGAACCCAAGTCCTCCACCTCCCCTTTCCTTCAGTTTCAGATAAAGGTTTCCCTGTGCAGTGGAAGACAGAACATGTTACGGAAGGTAGAAGTGTGAAGCCTGCTTTTTAGCAGGAGAAAGTGAGGAAAAGTGAAAATACTATGATTCACTGCAAGCCTTTCTGCTAATATATTTTAGTCTGCATTCACTCCCCCATTAACAGAAGTGGAGCAAACTATAAATTTTGGAAGTGAGCACTGGGAATGAAAGAAATATTTCGGCCTTAATTTCTGCACAGCAACATGGTCTTGTTGCTGGACGTGTGCAGGAGAAACTGGTTTGGATAACAGTAGTTTGCAGAAACTTCTGAAGGAAAAAGAACTCTTGCTTGATCAAAGGCATGAAGCATATGTAAGTGCCCAGTACTGATGTTCTTCCTTGGATAATGCCAGTGTTAAATTGTCAGTAATATCTTGCAGGCTTCTTGGATTAGAAAGTTGCACAAGGCACAGCTGAATGGAAAACAGATATCTGCACTCCTCCACTGAAGTTATAAGGTTTTAGGGGTTTGGGCTTTTTTAAAATTTTGCTTTCTTTTTACCACAGCATAAATAGCGCAGAGAGGCAAGGAGACATCCATCCTCCTTCCTATTTATAATTCTCATTTCTGGAGTGAAAATAGTCCCTTAACCTTCCAGCCAAACAAAAGACCATCCATCGCGTGTGTGAGGAGGGTGTTTTTACTTTTTCTTCTCAGCGTTTCCTTAGCTGTTTGGGTAGTGCAAGGTGGCGACTGTGCTGTCTTCTCTTCCGTATTCTTTTAGCCAAAGTTTTTGAAAATTCTAGCATGAGATTTGTTTTGCTTGTAGGTGTTGTAGACATCATCCCACTTTGGGATATTTAAAAACCTCTTTTGTTTCTGACTGAGCATCCTTATTTCAGCAACTCCCTTTCAGCCTCCATTTACCAAATTAACTTAATAAGGTGTCTTCTAAGTGGTTGGGGAGCTCTGGAAACCTCTAACATCTAGACAAGAGTCCCTTCTAGAGAACGTCCTGTCCCTCCCCCCCCCCCCCCTTCCTTTTTTTTTTTTCTTTTTTTTTTTTTTTCTTCTCCATTCCTGTGGTCTTGCACAATCTAATGAGTCTTTTGAGGAACTCAGAGCTTGAGCACAAGGTAATACCACAAGCGGGTGGGTGACATAAAACTCATTGAGCTTGTTAAAATAATATTGCCATGGTCCTTCAGCAGCCTAAAGGCCTCATATACAGCTGTTATTTAGCTGGGTGGTATTTGGTACGAACTGAGACAGAGGCTCACTTCTACAGTGAGTTTATTGTTGGATTTTCAGTATATTGTTTGCGTAAATTCCCTAGACCAGCTCTCCCTCCTGAATAAGCCTCATGGATCAAGTTTTATTCTGTTCCACACAAAGTTCACATCCTTTACTGGAATGAGTCATGCTTTAACTGAGTTTACTGTGAGGGAGGAAAGTGGGCTTTAAAATGTTACTCCTCCACCCTGCCTTAGTGATGTATAACAGGATTATTAGTATGCTTGGCAGCTGCTGCTTATTATTTTTGCAGAACCTGGATATTTGTGAAAACAAGTAAAAATTGGTTCTACTTGTGTTCAAGTGTGAATTAAATACGTAATTTTAAACTTGGAAAACAAAAAAGCTATTCTTTTTTTTTTTTGTGGCTTTGTCTTCCGTAAGGCTCGCCTGCTACTGTAAAAGTGGATCTAGCTTATTTCCCTGTGGTTATTTTTCAGTTTTGGGAGAAGAGTGGCATTTTGTGACTTGTACCTGAAAGAGGAGAAGGAACCTGACCGTTCTGTATTCAGTGGCCCATGTGTGGCTATTGCTGTTACACACAGGGCACTTCTGGGCTTTGACAGGTGAAAGTGTTTCTCAGGTCCATGTAACTCATATGTAAGGTTGTCTCCAGCTTCTCTCAGGCAAGATGTATGCAAATTTTTGTTTCTTTGTGCAGAGAGGTAAAAGTCTTTTTAACCTATTGTAGAGGGCGCTGCTCAGTGTTTCTCCTTAGCAGAGATTTTGCAGAAACCGGTCTCTGTACACAGCTACTAAAGATACCAGAACCAGTTTTATTACTCATCTTTCCTGCAGGAGTTGGTTGATATCTCATGCAGTAATGGTTAATTTGACTCTTCATACCACCGTCCTTTTTTGTTTGTTTTTTCAGTTGGGTTTCTTGGGGGGGTGGAGGTGGGGGTAGTAGGAGGGAGCAGGATGATGGTTTGTTCATTTGTTTAAGGAGTTAGTCTCAAAACCGAGGAGGAGGGGCAGCCAGCAGAAGAGAGCCGCTTAGGATTTTATTTTTAGCAGTAGTTCACTTGACATGTAAGACCTTACTTTCCTGGTCCTCTTGTTCCTAAGAGGTCTGGAAAGAGTTATGTTTCTTCCCTGAGCGTATGATTATCTATGATTGCTAAAATGGCAAGGGCATCATCTATTCTACAGAAAAAAACAGGGTCTGTTACCCATACCCACTACATTCCTAAACCCAGGCTACATAACTTTTATGGAACCTGCAAAAGGATTTATTTTGATGCTAATGTTTTTGAAGGAGAACTTGAGGGAAGGAGCTGTAATTAAATGAACATCAGTGTTAGAGATTAGGACGGACTTTACCTTTTAGGACTTGGAATGAGTGAAGTGAATGCTTGGTGACAACATGAGTTTAATTAAATTTACGCCTCCACTTGATCTATATTTAACTATCACTGACTCTGGGTTTACTGATAAGTAATCATAATAGCTGGGAGGCCGGCAGTGCCTTGGTTGACCACCCTGACTCCTGTCCAGCTTGACTGACCAAACAGATTTTTCTCCTGTGTTTTACAGATGCTTCGTTCAGTGGCACACCACCTAGCTATGCGTATGATGCAGACCGTGCTGAAGAGCAGAGGCGACATCATGATATGATGCCCTATATTGATGACTCGCCATCATCCTCACCCCATCTCAGTTCCAAGAGTCGGGGCAGCCGAGACACTCTATCTTCAGGGTCCCTGGAATCTACAAAATCAGTGAGTCCTTTTCTGCCTTTTTGGAATCAGCAAAGCCTTGTAGGTTTGCAAGGGATAGACTGCTTTAACCAGGGAGCAAAGACAGGGACTGCCAGCACTGTAGGACAGATTACCCAACATAATATAGCAGTGTCTGATTGATATTGTATATTTAAAGCTAAATTGAGGCTTCTAGATGATGCCAAGTGTATGATTTTTATTTTTTTTTAAAGTCTCAGTTTCGCACTCTTTGTGAATTTTAGCGGAGAGAATTGGTGATTAATTGCTTTTGGGAGGGTCTCTAGATTCCAGGTATTTTGGAAAGGAGACTCTGGAACAAAACATCTTACATTATGATGTGCCTGTATCTTGTCATTGCCTTTCACAATGACAAGAGTTACTTTCATGTAGGATAAAGGCTTTGATAAAGCATCTAAAATATAAGATCTGTTTCATTCACCCTGTGAAAATGGAATAAGAGGAATTAAAACTGCTAGCTCTGAAGTGTGGTGACTTTGGGTGGGAAGTGGCCACTTCTTAAAAAGATTTTGACTATTCACAACATAGCTAGCTGTATAATCAAATGCGGTAGATAGATAAAAATTTCAGAAGAGACCACCCAGCCTGACCTGTGGTTTGATGTGGACCTTCAGGCTATCTTGCTTTATTTTTGCTTCAAGTTCAGTACCACCGCTATAGGTTGGAACTTAAGGAAAACTTGCTATTTTTGTTTTTACAGTAGTCTTAGTAGAGAGTCTGCTGCTTACCTTGGTAAATAACTATTGACTGCTGTCTTCACAGTCAAAAATGTCTTACTTTCAGTTTGAATTAATCTGTTTCACATTCAACCTTTGTTTCACTTTATCCTTTTGCTTCCTAGGTTGTAGAGCACTTCAATCCCAAGTTGCTCTTTCTCTGAGTATCTTTGTCATCTGCAAACTTTTGGTTTCCCCAGCTCATTCATAAAAATGTTCAGTAGCACAAAGACAACTGTCACTTCCTTCCTACTATATTTTTAAGAAAGTGTAGCCAAACAACCTTGAATTCCCACATTGTAAATGATACTTTGAAATCTGTCATTTAAGTGGTTTAACTTGTGTTGGCTTTATACTCTTCTGTCCCTTTAATTAAGATGTCATGGGAGAAGATGATGGATATTTTACAGATATCAGTGTACTTGTAAATCTACACCATCAGCTTTATCAGACAGTTTTATTTATCTTGCATCAAAACAATTTCAAGAGTCTGACAAGTTCCACAAACCATTGCTACTTAGCATTCATTATATACATCCTTCTATTACTCTTTATTGGTTAGTGCCACATCATATGCTTTCTTACTTTTTTTCTAGGATGAATGTTAGATTGAGAAGCCCACTTGAGACAGTGTTCGTTCTTCTTTTTCATTTCTAAATATGCATTGTCAAGATCTCTTAAATCATTGTTGAGTACATATATTGTTGATGTTTGCTTAATTGACTACAAAGCACGGAATCTAGTTTGCTGCTTGTGCTTTAGTCTATTAATTGAGATGCTTTTTTATCTCTCAAGATGAGAATTCTTGTGATATGTAAGAGGCTTTTGAATGAAGAAATGATCATTAGTAAATTCAAAAGCTCCAAGAACATTTTAATATTGGCTTCAGATTTCCAGGTTATGTTTCTCAGGATGAAGAAAATGCTATGTGACTACATAGAGCTGAGAATTATCTTCAAAGAACCAGTTGTCATAGTGCCTGTGACTGCAGGCCTGGAAGAGACACTGCCTAAGATTTAATCTTGTTCTTTATTTGTTTGAGTATTGCCTCATAAGCATTTAACAGTAGTTCATCTCAAAGTGGCCTTAATAATGCTAGAAGGCTGCCTTTTTAAAAATAATTTTTTAACATAAAAGGCTGCTTTATTCTCTCTTATTATAAAAAGATGTTTCATGGCTTCCAAATGAAAGAGGTGTTCTGATACAGAATAGACTTCTATTTGTCAACCTTGACTGCTTCAGTTGATCCTGTCTGTAATTAGTCAACAAATGACAATGCCAGTCATGAAGGACGGTCCATGACAAGGAGGAAGAGACTAATTGATGTATGGGCATAGTATTTCCCAAACAAGTTAAACTTTCTGTCATTGTGACTTGTTAGATGGCGTTTACTGAAGTTGTTTTCAGCTGTAGTGGAAAAGATATCAGTAACAAAATTGTGTCAACCACACTGTGCTGAGCCAAACACATAAAATGTGTTGGGCCAGAAATACGGGGACCTATGTCTTCTATTTTCTTTTTCACTACACTTGATTAGCAGAAAAAAAATTTTGTATACATGTGTTTGCTTTTATAGTTATCTACTTCCCCTTTTACTACTTTCTCAGTGCCTGCAATTATTTCTGAAAATTTTAGATTTTTTACCAGATTTTGACCTTTATGACGAGAGTCTAGAAGTCAACAGTTAACTGTATGTAACAACACAATGCATGTGCTATATCCACCACTTGACAAAATATTAAGATTGTGAAGTAATCCAGACGTTAAGAAATGACTGTGGTTATCCAGCCTTGCCTTGTGCCTGCAGCCTTGTCTTGAATGTTCGATTACACAATCATGTCCTATTTTTTTCTACATTTCCTGCATTGTTCGGTGTATATAGTGAATGATACTCACTGGATTCAATGTTTTACCTCTAGAATTATGTGTACACCTTATTTACAGGATACTGTGCAAACTCTGCTCTGAGTACAAAAATACTCATTTCCTTTTGGCATGACCATTAACTCCAAATACAGTTGGAATGCTGCACAGGTCTTAATTATCCTTGCAATGTTCCTGTGAGATAAGAGGGTGGTATGTTCACCAACCACAGGTAATCAAGGCAGACAGATTATAGGAAAAGTGTCTGCTAATTTTGAGTGCCTAATGTGAGATGTGTAATGTTCTGCAAAACCAGGTTCTGGCTTTTAATGCTGGTTTTTTTCACAGTTAAAGTAAAATGCCTTTAATTTCACTTGCAACCAAGAGTTAACAACATTCCAGTGAGGCACTCAGCAAATGGCAAACATTACAAACAATGATTTTATTTTTTTTTTTTATTAAAAAAAAAAAGTAATTCTAAGTAATTTGCTTAGACACAGACGTAGCAGTGTTCTGGTGTGATATTCATCTGCCTTATGCATGAGACAGGCCTTCTTTTTGGACACTGTGTTGTTGCTATCTGGATATTGAGGGCATTTTGCTTTGACTTATTTTGTGGACTTGCTCTGGGCTTTGTACTTTTCTGCCAAGTTTTTGACTACGTCCTTCCATCTCCTTATAGCAGCTATAGCCTTTGGTTGGAGAGTGCATCAGGGTTCCACCTGGTTTACCTAGCCACTGTAGAGGAAGTGCATGCAGAGTGGCCAAAACAGAGTCTCTTTCTAAAAAAGAATGAAGAGATGCGTCCTGGATTACTTGCAGAGGGGCGTCGTGTTGTTCCCTCAGTGTGTAGGGTGACCAACTACCACCAACTCACATTATGTGTTCCAGAAGGTTTGTGGTGGTCTGCATTTTGTTGTTTGGGATCTGTTTTCCAATCCCCTCTACCACCTGCAACATCTAAGCAGACTAAAAGATGCTGGCTGGTCTGCCTCCAAAGTGCACCACTACAGCCATCTCTTATGTGTCCATATTCCACCTGCTGTGTGTCCATTGCACAAACATCTGTTGCTGTCCAGGGAGGGTGATAAGAGGGACACCAGCACTAGATTTGTATGTGACCTTGAGAGGACATAATCAACATGGGCGTTTGTAGTGTGGATATCAGCATCCCCTGACTCATCATTTTTGTGGTCAGGAGGCCTTAACAAATGTTTGCATTGAGCAAGCTGGGTCGTACCCCCTCTTCTGGCTCTTCCAGAATCTCGTGCGGAGCTGCTGACGTGTGTCCTGGCGTAAAGCCAATGCTTTTGCCAAACTTTGACTGTTGCTCTGAAGCAAGCCTGCAGGGGAAAGAGGAGAAAGGAGAAGAAGGTTCCATTAATGCTTAAGTTGTTTGTTTATTTAACTTGAGAAGTGATTTAATTTTCCTGAACTTCGCTTTCTGTAACAGTTGAACTGTTGTGACTGAACTTTCCAAAAATTCTGGAAGCCTGTCTTGGAAAATGTCAGGCCAAACGTTTGCCAAATAAGACAGTGCTGGTAGCTTCAGAAGGTGTCAGACAGTGTTTGTAATTGATAGTGATAATTCACTCCCAGAAAGAGAGAGAATGTGTCTGTCTTCCCCACACAGCTGGTGTGAAAAGTGGAGAAGATATGTGGATAGAGTTAGAGAAGGACAGAGGGAGAGCTTGCTGAAATATTCTTGGGGCGCAGGAAGGTGTTGGGACAGCTGGGTGAGTGACACCCTTCACTGGAGATCAGTTACTGCCGTGAGTTTTGGAGTAGGTAGTTTGCAGCTTGGAGGCTAAAGAGATTGAGGGGATGGGAAGATTTAGCCGTTGTGATCCTATTGCTGCTACGCATGTGGGGAGAGATTACAGTGATGGGAAGAGTAGAAATAAGAAAGGCCTTCCAAGATCTTCTTGCCAACAAAGCCAGGCTCAAAGACGTGTGGGGCTCTGGGGAGGTGGGAGCAGAGCAGCCAGCGGAAAGGCAGGGCTGGTTCCACCCCCCAGGAAATGAGGGGAGTCACTTTTCTAGAGTTTAGAAGACGAGGTTTTTGCCAGAACAGATTCTCCAACTCTTGTATTTATCGTGCCCAGGGAGGCAGGAGTGCTAAAGCTGAGCAAGTAACTCCTACTTTCTCTTCTGCTTGGAGGGGAAATTGGCTGGTACTTAGAGATCTCCAGGTAGAACGTCTCTTCCCTTTTCTGCTGTGCAGCCCATGGGTGGTGCAGCATTGCCAGCCACTGCAGGTCCTCAGTCCAGATTGTTTTGTTCTCACTATCTGCCAGCTCTGTGGAAAGCAGGGCTGTGGCAGAGCAGGTTGTGAACTTTTCTCCTCGCTTAACCCCAAGGGGATCCAGAAAAGTTGACCTCTGAAGCTACATCAATAAACGGTATTACTGCTCTGCTTAGTACTACTGCTGCTAACTTGTCCTTCCCTCCAGCATTTCCAAATCCTTCTCCTTTCTTCCTCACAGTATTTGGTTTTGTTTGTGTTGTTTTACTGTCACTTTCCCCTCACCACCCCCAACAGATGCAACTTTTCCTTTTTATTCTCCAACTCTTTGCTCCTTAAGGGCTCTGCCTGGCTGTACAGCCCTTCCTGAGGAGAGCTGGCACACCAGTACTGATGTTATAAATAATGTTGGCTCCTCTCCCTGCTCCTTCCCCTCCCTGCATGGAGCATGATCAACTTGATTACGGAATTTGCCCTGTTTAATATCACCAAGACAATGAGACACCTCCAGCCTGTTTAGCAGAAGCTTTCAAAGATATTTACACTTTAAAAAATGAATTAAATAGTTTTTCTCTTTTGTAGGCTGTCAGCTTCTCTATGAGATTCTGAGCTGTCCTTACGGGAAACCTCTGCTTTGAACACATGCATTGCACAGCATATGAACACACTGTACCAAAGGAAGGTCTGAGAGTTAAAGTGCCTTTTATACGCCCACTTTGAATCACTGATTCTCGTTACAGAGCTGTGCCGGCAGCAACCACTTTGCAAAATCTTACGTGCTGTGGTTTCTAGATTCTTAATCTACATTCTTCTAACATTTGCAAGAAAACAATTATTGCCACTAATTTAAACAACAACCAGAAACCCCGAGTTCTTTAAGCAGAGTCAGGAAGAGCTGAATCTGTCTGTTCCTTGGAGCTGGTGAATCTCAGGCTTGCAGTAATTGAATACAACATGCAATGCCAACCTGGTTAGTAAACTGAAGTACTTAGGCTGACAAGCTGTAAACACATTCAAAACAGCCATGGCTCGGGGCCAGCGTATGCACGCTCTTCTAATGTCTTCAGTGCTTCTAAGCGCTCTGACTGGCCTTCATTCAGGTCGCAAGACTGCACTTATGACTGTGACTCAATCTTTTAGTTTTTAAGTCTTTGGAATAGCAAGAAGCACCACCCAGTTGAGAAGAAAACACCAGAACCTTATTGGCATGAGAAACCTGCGAAACTTCCTTTACACAGCTTTCCACCTTCCTTTCTGTGTTCTTTTTTTTTTTTTTTTTTTTTTTAAAAAAAAACACAAAACGTAGTTCACAAGGACTGGGAGCAGAACACCAATTTCTTGCTTGCTTTTTCAGAACTGGCTGGGTGTTGGGTCCTCACAACTCCCATGGCAGACAGACAGGAATGCTCTGGCTGCTGCTCCGTGATAGTCTTGTAAGATAGATTTATTCTGAACCGTGTGGTTAGGGAGGTAGCCAGAAGATGGAAGGGCAATGGAGAAAGGCTAGAAATGGATGCTGGCATCAAAGAGGTAGGGACAGTCAAAACGTGAAATACAAGTCAGACTTGTACAAGTAAAAAACGGGCTAACCAAGCTGGGTAGGAAGCACGGGGTGGACTGCTGACCACCTGGCACTCCCTGCTGAGTGGCTTGAGTTTGCCAATACAGGCTGCTCCCCACATCCTGCTGGGAACACCCCATCTGCACTTTGGTTAATAGGTGTATTTTCCCCAAGCTAATGTGGTCTGGTAGATGTGGTACCAGCTCCTCCCCTTGCCACAAGCAGCTCAAACATTTCTGACTGCTTGGTTCTTGCCAGGGTAGGGGAAAAGAGTTCTCAGCCTTGGCAGGTCTCCCTGAGCTGGTGGGGAGCTTATACCTACTCCCAGGATGTTCCTTCTCTTCACTGACCTTCTGCCTGGAGTGCAGCAGTAGAGCAGTCAGTGAGGCTGTTGTGGTCACAGCGTTGCTCTTTGTTTCCCTTTTTTGTCAGATATTGGCAAAGCAGAAAATGCCCTTGGCACTGGGTGCCTCACATCTTGGCGTGCTGTAAGGGGAGAGTGGAAGGACAGTCTCACATCATTATCTCTGCCTGCTAATTGCTCTGTCTTGTTTTGGGTGAGCAGGTGAGCCTGTTCCCAATTCTGTAAGTGAGGAATGTAGTAATACCAAATAATAAACCTGCTCCTCTTCTCCCTGATGTTGGCACCAGCTCCCAGTGAATTTCTCAGTCCTGGAGTACGCTTCATAACAAGCGTGACTTAAAAAGCACCCTGAGGCTGAAGAAGCACAGGGGCTGTTTTCCAGATGTTCATCTACCAGCCAGAGATGCTGCTCAGTGCAGCCCCAGATGACATTGTCAGAAAAGGCTTCCCTCAGCAGGAAGCTCTTGTCAGGGCACTGGCTCTGGGGAGGAAAGACGGAGTGGCAGCACAATGCAGACAGCAGCACCCCGGTGTCGTATTGATCCCTGACACAGCAGGAGCAGCAGGAGATCATCTTTTCACGTATAAGGAATCTGGATGTAAATTTGAGGTACTGCATTGGAAACCTTGTAATGTGCTGTGTGATTGTTGCATAAACTCCCCCGGGGGTTTCTTCAGCAACTGCTGCACTGTAGCTTGAAGCAGCCAGGCCCTGCCCTGGCTGGCTGCATCTGAGGCGAGAGTTTTGCAAGCACCACACTTGGAAAGCTGCTATTGAAAAGGGTTAGGACAATACCGTGGACTTTGCAAAGTGACCTTGTGGTAATGGCCAGGAAGGAAGGCCTCTACTGTGTCCTGGGAGATGTTTGTCTCTCTGAAAGCACATCTCTCTTAAGGAGAGGAAATTAACATTCAGGCAGAAAATGCTGTCTCCGTCAGCTGACGGTGCCCAGCAAGAACTGGCTTGTAAATTAAAGCTTTTATTTGTGAAGAGGAAAACTGTTCTCAGTGCTACAAGGAAAACTGTTGTGCCACTGTCGTGATGCGGAAGTTTGAATCATTTAAAGAACTTGTCATTGTGTGCTGCTCTTTACAGATGTTACAAACATACCCAGCTGGTTTTTAAATCCTCACCTCCTCCAAGAGAACCTGCTAAAGATAATAATAGTACTGTGTCAATATTGACCAGTTACCTCATCCTCAGCAGCGGGGACTTCGGAGCACTGTTAGTTTTTCTCAATGCTTCTTTGTGAAGCTGCTTTTTTTCTTTTGTAAGTGTTGTAAGAAAGCTTTGGAAACCAAGAGGTATTGTGTTTTTCTTGCACCAGGGCAGCTACATCTCTGCCTCTTTGGATGAAGACAATCTTTGTTAAAATTCCTGGGGCTGCCCGTCTTGATTCCGTGTAATACTGTGCCTTACAAAATGGTCTGTGAGGTGGACAGCCAAGCAGTACTGATACAGAAATCATGAGGAATGGTCATAGTGTTGTTGCATGCTTCTGTCTGAGCTGTATCAGACAGTCATACGGGTGCTCTGGAGATGCGCAGAATCTGTTGCAGCATTTGTTTTACCATGTAGTTTGTCACTGGTGTTTTTCTGACATCTTTCTGACACGACTGCTGAATTACAAATTCCTAGCTTCTTCAAGATGCCCTTTCAAGATTTTAAAAGGCTCTGTGGTTTCTTACTGAACCTCACTGAGATACAAAGCCAAGTTCTTCTTTCCACGTAGTACCTGACGTGCGTGTAAATTTTACTCGTTTCCTTAGAACAGCTTCTGTCTGCCACTTTTATTTAAGAGGTGATGGTGGTATTTGACACCTCACAAAACTTTTATAAAGTAGTCGCTGCAAGGTCTTTTAGCCTAGAAAATAGCTTGTGAAATTTAAAGAAAGCGTTCAAAAATCAGGATGGTTATTGATGAGACTGAATCCAGAAATATCTGGGAGCAGGAGGATCCATTTCTTTCTTCATGTGTAGGTGCGTAGGCTCAAAGTCATACTCCAAATGTGATAGTTACTGTAAGTTACCTATAGCCAAGAGACTTTCTCTCCATAATGAACCTCATGTATAGATCTCTAGGGTTCAAAGCATAGCACCCTAACCTAAATGGAGCTCTCTTTTGTCAGCTATAGGGCTTTATGTTCAGTGAATAGAGTGGAGCATACTGCTATGTTTCCTGATCCTCCTGCTGCTGAGTTCAATTCCTCTGGATATTAAGAGGAGTAGGATGGAGCCCAGAACAACCTACCTAAAGCCCTTGAAAAGTATCTACCCTTTCAGATCCAACTACTGATGCTATTAGTGACATTTAACAACATAAAAGGTTGCAAGAATTGTAAAAAGCAATTTCTGTGAATGACAGAAATAAAAAGAACTGGAAATAAGATTCTGTAAAGGGTGTTTCTCATATTTATAACCTTCATTGTTCAGCCACACCTTTTTCAGAGTTTATGGAAATACTCAGTTTCGCTTTGTCAGGTTAAACGTTTTTCAGGTAACAGTTTTGAGAGGAAAGATAATTAAAATTCAACAGAAGGGGTTATTGCTGCTCTTAACATGTGATGTTAGTCTTGTCTTGATGTGTGCATTTGGCCATGGATGTATTTATTTTCTTTTCTCTCTTTCTTCAGTTGTTTCGGTTAAGAACTCCTTCATGGAATCCCAATAAGAAAATCAGCATGTGCGTTTCAAGCAGTGCTGATTATTCCATCCTCTAACTAAAAATAGACATTGTGCAAGCTGGTACTGAAAAATAATTTAGTGAATACTAGAGAGTGGGAGAAAGATCAGCCATCTTAACAGCCATGCCAGGCTGTAACTGCTGTATATTCATGTGCATCTGTGTAGATGCAGGGGAAGTGATCCTGTCTGCATAGAGAAACAGGGCTTTGGAGTAAGACCACAGAGAACTCTTGTGGGAGAAGGGAGAGAATTGCACATAACCAAGAGTTGCTAAGATTTGTTTCGGAGGATAAATTCTGATTTTTAAGTTCTGTGTTTTGTGAAGAAGTTCGGGCACCTAATTGAGGCACTGAAGCTGGATGACTAAAGCCAACACCTGTAAATAATCTAAGTGAAATAAATTGCTGCTAAATAAGAATTCATTTAATGATTTGGATTTGTGTGTTTCTAGAAATAGTACACTGAGCACAGGTGGGGGTTTTATTTGGTTGTTTTTTTTAGTCTGAAAGTAACCCAAAATCCCAAGTACACTGTGGTCAGCTGAATGATACCTTTTGCTCTCCATCCTCATTCTTGTTCTTTTTTTCTCCCTCTTCTCCCCTTTTTAATGTTTTTCCCCATTTTTCTTTTTTATTTTTTATCCTTAACAACTTATTTGTAGAGTGAGCCAGACCTGGAGAAAGGCCTGGAGATGAGAAAATGGGTCCTGTCAGGAATCCTAGCCAGTGAGGAAACGTACCTGAGCCACCTGGAAGCTCTGCTGCTGGTAAGTGCTGGTGGCAGATACCATTTCAAACACTGGTTCTTGAATTTTCACTGCTGCTTCCATCCAAAGTTTCCCAGGACTTCACATACCTTGGGTTACAAGTTGCTGGGTGCAAAGGGTACCTGTTACTCCTTTTCTCCACGACAGAAAGAGAGTCTTAAAGGAAGGGCTGGATATGGCACAACCAGGGATTTATTAGTGTGGTCCTGTCTTTCAGTATCATGTACTAATTATTTGACACTATGCTGTACAGTTGGACAGAGATTAAGGGAATGGAGTGCAAAGGGATTTATATTGCACCATTAATATCCTGGGAAAATCTACCTACCAGGGGTGGCTGATCCCCATGAGGGAACTTGTTAATGTCTAGCTTTCAGGAGTTGTGTGAATGCAAATATCACTTATTAATAGGATGAAAAAGAACTCTCTGGAGGAATGTGTTGTAATGTGGCAAGGGTGAAAGTACTTGGTTTGCATGATAACGATTTTCTTCTTTCCTCATTTCAGCCTATGAAGCCTTTGAAAGCAGCTGCCACCACCTCCCAGCCTGTGCTGACTAGTCAGCAGATTGAGACAATATTCTTCAAAGTGCCTGAGCTCTATGAGATCCACAAAGAATTCTATGATGGGCTCTTTCCCCGAGTGCAGCAGTGGAGTCACCAGCAACGTGTGGGGGACCTCTTCCAAAAGCTGGTGAGTCAGCTGCCATCACCAAAGCTTCTGTTACTTCTCACTCATCTCACAGGTGCTGGTACGATTCCCTTCGGTGCCTGTGCATGGACCGAAGGGATGAAAGCCCACAGCTGGGTTAGGTGAGAGGCTTCTAGCTTTGCTACTGCGGCGAAGGGCCTACAGCAAAAGTGTCTGTTCAAAGATTCCAGGAAGCTGTGCCACCAATACAAATACAATTTCACAGAAATGCTGAATCTCCAGGGTGTCTGCAGTGTCATCGCACCATTTGCTTTAGAGGAAGATGGGAGAATGGCAGTGTTAAAAAGCATACTTTTTAACCCTGCAGCTAGGTGTTTCTCATTTTTGCTGAACTCCCTCACACATGCTTCCTTCTCTCCGTGGTGCTTTCCTCTATTTTGTGCTGATTTTCTCTGTTTTATGGTCATCACCTTTAGCTTTGCTTTTTTACCACCATCCTGGCCTTGATATTCCCCTTGCTGCTATGCTGATGCAGTCAACCTGCTGCTGAGAATCCTCCAAGCAACCACCACAAAATTTTCTGGATGCAGAACAGGACAAAGACATATACAGCATATTCCTGAGGCTGAATTAAAATTGCTGAGTTTCTGAGCCAGATGACAAATTGTTTGCATTCTATGAGATTCCTTTGGCCCCTTGAGCCTCTCCCCTAGCATATGCAGATAGCAAAGGATTAAAGGAGCTGTTTTTTCCTTTTTTAAAAAAAAAAGAATCTTTGCATTCCTGAGGTGCCTCTGATTCTCAGGGTAGGAGTGACATTCCAGTGAGGGGTTTATTGGATGGGGAGTGTGCTTTACCAGGGCCACTCAATTGTTAGCAGCTGTGTAACCCAGCACGAGCCCCATACCCTATGGAGCAGCGGGAGATGGGCCTGGAAGATGCTGTTTTCCATCCACACCAGCAGCTCAAGATCAAAATACGGGAATTTGCTTTTCACTGCCAGCGTGTTAAACAGGAGGGGTCAAATTGGTGCCTTGGTGAGTAGTTCTTAGTATGCAATTTGAGCAACCGGTTTAAGGAGACAAAACCACCTGCTGCTGGTTGCTGAAGCAAAGATACAGAAGGCTGCTGGAAGTGGAAGCCTCACAAACTGCATTGAAAGTGTAGTGCAGCAATGAAGATAACACTAATTGAAGAAGACCTGAGTATATTCCTTACCACTGCTGGCTGTCAAGCAAGCTTTGACTCACCATACAGCTACTTAGGCCTTTGTTTAAGACCATTTTTTGCTGATGGTGATGGCAGGTTAAGCCCTTCTGGCACTCTGTTTTCATGTTCCCCTGATTCTCATACGTTTGTAATAGAATTGTTGATTATTTTTTTTTTGTTAGTATTGGAAAGCAAAAGAGCAAATAGCCCTAGTGCAGGAAGCTTTGAGCTAGCTTAGCAGTTTCAGTTTCTGGTGGTTTGGTACAGTATCAGTGGGAATTATGAACTCTTTGCTCGATGAGATAAAGCTAATAATTCTTGGCAGGCAATGGGAAGCAGCTAGATGAGAGAGACAACAAGAACACCAGGCGTTACAAGACATCTATACAGGATGTACATCAAATCATTTGGAGCAGACTGTTTACTTGTGGTCGTGTCATGCAATCTGATGATAAACACTGGAATCCTCATTATTATCCTGAGATCCCTAGGGACATTAATTTTCTTTAATATCATGAAAAACAAAGCACCGTAGATGGAAGTTAGTGCATGTAAGGAGTTCTAGAGTTTCATGCCATGAGTCTGGCACAAAGTACGATCCATTTGCAACATCAGTGACTGTTATTCCACCTTTTTCCTGTGGAAACTAAGGAAAAGAAAAAAAAAAAAAGACACTAGGCATGTGGGAGTGAAATATGCTTCTCAGTTTTGGGGAATACTTTGTACGTATTTTTTTTATAACTAGAAAGGAAACACTTTAGAACTGTTTTTAGAAATTAAGAAATATTTAGCAAATATTATCACTGATGGTTTTCAAGAATGGAAAAAATTTTAACCAGAAGCCAATTATTTCTACCAAAGTTTGTTTAATTTTCAATGTGTTCTTTTCAATTGAAAAAGAGAAAACTTAAACCACCATGAAAACTGTGTGGGAGTGTTATTGCTTTGATTGGAAGCTCAGTTTATAATGAAAAAGATGTTTTCATGAGGGCATGTTTAGAAGGGGAAGACGAAAGCTTAGAAAAAGCTGTTCAGGAGTTAGCAGGAAATGAAAGAGCCACACAGGAATGGAGGAACTTTAAAACTCTGCTGTGTTAGCTGGCATCATCCAAACCCGAATGTCATAAGTCCTGCAAATGCCCAGTAATTCTGGCAGCAGCTTCTTCACAAAATTGTGCCCCAGTGGCAAATACAGATTCTATTCTCTCCACACAGTTGGGGCCAGGTCATCCCTGGCATAAGTGAGCACAGTTTCCTTCAGCTTCAGCCATAACCAAGTTATTTTGTATGAGGTTTGAGATTGGTTCCTAATTTTTCACTAAAATGTGCCCTAGGAAAAAGCTTGCTGTTTCTCAGCCTCTGTTAGCTAAAGACATTTGTGTAGGGAATGTTCTCCCGGGAGCGGCTTTTTCTCTTCCATCGTCTCTTGCACAAAGCTCCATAGAGATTGAGGAACACAATGATTATGAGAGAGCAGGAGAGAAAAGAGCACTATCTGTGGGAACGTTAACTGCTCTGCCTCTTGCATGTCTTGGGCAGAAGTGTCAGGGAAGTTGCAGAAATTAATAAGGTAGGTGGAAGCTCCTGTGGTAGCAAACTTGTCTTTAATGGAGCCTTTTACAGCACTCCACCTGTTGGCTCACTACTGACCATGCACTTGGAAGCATCTACAAGCTGCTGAGGTGTTTAGAGCTCAGCCTGAGCAGCTCTGCAACACAAAGCCAGCTCTGCAATCCAGACAAGCTTGGAAGCTTCCCAGGGATTTCCCGATCTGGATGTTATGTTCTCTGGCATGGATATGGCTGCAATTCCTAACTCAGCAAATGGGATCAGTGCTAAGACTTGGGGATAATAATGGCTTATTGCTGCACTCTGAGGCCCGCTCCATCTTCTTTTTGGACCAATTGCATATTTGTCCTACTGGAAAAACTGCCATTTTCAATCACCTAGTGCTCCAGCATCTGCCTTGCAACCAGATTGTGCTCTGGAGCTCTCTTCTGTATTTTCAGCACTCTCCTGCCCTTATAACGGTGTTCACTAATGCAGATATGGGTTAATAGCTGGGTTTGAGTTAGTGTCTCCATCATGCAAAAGCCAACAAGTAGCTTACTGGGGTCACATTTGTGCTGTTGGGCTGAATCATTCCTGTCTGATTCATATTTTGAGGCAAGTAGCCAGTAGCTCCAGTTACATCAATGAGCTAAAATATTAATAGATACTAATCTGGCAGTTCAGAAGGGAAAAATAGATGGCAGTAATAAGGATGTGTCATCCTCGCAGGCTTCAACATCCTTCACTTGTGAACTTATTCAGCATAGATGGAACTGGGTGCATGGGAGTATCTGTGCTGGTTAAGCAAAGCTGACAGGTCAGAGGTGTCTTTCAGGGCCTGCTCAGCACTCCCTGGCATGAAGGAACATGACCTGATCATCAGATACTGAGGCTGGCCATCCCAAACTGTCCTCTTCTCCAGCGTTTATTTTATTTTGTTTTGCTTCCTGCAGGCCAGCCAGCTGGGAGTGTACCGGGCCTTTGTGGATAACTATGAAGTTGCTATGGAGACAGCAGAGAAATGCTGCCAAGCCAATGCTCAGTTTGCTGAAATCTCTGAGGTAATGTCACGGTATTCAGACACACGAGCCGTCTGGATCTGACTAATACCCTGCGATGTCACTCTGTTGTCCTCCAAGTATCTTTGCAGCCCTGACTTCTGGAGGAGTTGTGAGCTCCCGTAGGCTTCGCTGCTTCAGCTCATGTTCTTACAGCAATTTATACTTTGAGCTGATGGAGGTGATCGCATGGACAGCCTTTATGTGCTGTCCCCACCCAGGGAATCTTGCAAAACCTGGCGTTGCTTTGAACTTTTCAGCTCCGTCCCACCTTCCTGGATTTCTAGAAGGGAAAGCTGTATTTGAGTTTCTCAAGTATTTCTCTTGCTAATGGTGATGCTGACTGTGGTGGAAAAAGCCATCTTTAATGGCTTGAATTACGGCTGCCAGTGGAATTGCAGGCTTCGCTGGTATGGAGAGAAGGAGAGGGTAGCTCTCTGTTTAAAAAGGCAAGTGTGTCAGCCATAATCTACAATATTATTCATTGGGCTACTCTGATTTCCCCTCTTTAAGAGGAGTACCTTGTGTCAAAGCATTTTGAGTACTTTTTTAGGCTTCCCAGGCACCAGCTTTGCCTGCAGTGCATGGTCTCATTGACTTTTTGTATTGCGGTGACTATATCTTGAAGAACTCAGTTGCCAAGAAAACACGATCTTCATGTATGTGTCCTTAGAAACAATCAGAGGTGAATAACACTGGGGGTATTTATTGCTCTGAAAAAAACTCCTGAGTACATTCAGTATCATATGTTCCTTTCGATTTTTATGATAAAGAGGTAAAATAAAGCATGTTCCTTCTGTGAAGTGAGGGAAGCAAGGCTTGCCTTTTGGGACCTGCTGTATTACTCACCAGAGTACAAATGCCTTCTGTTCTCTCCTTTCCCAATGATTTCCATCAGATTCTGGTCCTCTGCTTGACCATTTCTGTGCTCTAGTGGTGCCAACTCATTAATAAAGTATCTTCTCCTGTACATACTTTCCTTTCAGTACTAAAATGCATTTCCCATTTATTTATAGTAATATGTATAGATAGTATTATGGTAGTCCCTGGAAGACTCCAGGATCTTGGGTGCTGTGCAAATGTGATCCCTTGGTTTTGCTGTTTTCTGAAGGATAATTCTGAAATCATCCTAGTATCTAATGTATTTGCAATGGTGGTGATGGCACTTTTGCATTTGTGCCCTGGTGAGGATTTCAGAGCTCAGCACGTTAATGCAGGTAGCTTCACAGTCCACATGCAGAGAGAAGAGTCATGGGCATTGTTCCTTTTCTGCCATGAAAGAGAGCTGGCTTGTCCAAGGTCACCCAGCTCTGAGTACAGGTATAAGGAAGTATAACTTGGGGACAATGAATCCAAATCCTGTACTTTATTTATTGGTGTTGTACGCATGCTGTGATAATGGCTGCATCCTTATGGACATGTCTTTCTCCTGCAGGTGATTTAAAAACTCTACCACCCCTGTCGCTATTGGTGGTTCCCTGCTTTGCTGCAGCTCTATTGACATGCACTCCTAAAAAAATTGCTTAATATTTGAGATGTGTGGGCATCTGTTTCGTGGCAATGGTGGATTTACTAAGAAGGAAGGCATGTTTTTCCTGACTTGAACTGTGATAGGGCTGTCCTCCACTCACAGTTAGGCTGTCCCTTGGAGGAGCAGATAGTCTCTTACATTTCCATGTGATATTTCAAGGTGATTAACTATCTGCTACATGGGTCTTCTTTTTCTTTTAGAATCTAAAGGCTAGAAGCACAAAGGAATCTAAAGATCAGACGACGAAAAATTCCTTGGAAAGTGAGTGATCCATGCAGAGGAGACTGTGGTTTGTCAGGACTGTGTGGACGCTGTTGCCAAACTTCCACTCTCCGTTTTTCTTTTTAAATGCTGGAGGGTTATGGAGTCTCTGCTGGCTCTACCTGGGAAATCAGTTCCCTTTTGCTAAGTAGCAGAACTTATGCCTAGTAAGCTGCATGCATGCATGGGGAAGCCCCTGCACAGTTTAAAACGTCATCTGTCCCTTTGGGCAACTCCAGGCAAACCAAAGGACTGCTGTGATTTTAAGAGAACATCTGCTACCCAGTGATAGCACCATCCTAGCAGTTATTGTTATGTGGTGTTTGCCCTATGGTAGCACCTAGAGAGCTTGATCAAGATCAAGTTCTATAGTGCTTGTCTCTGCGCACATAAGTAGAAGACAACCCATGTTACAAGAAGCTTCCATACTCACTAACATAAAAGCCAATCCCTTTCCTGTTTTGGCCTATTACTAGGATTTGGAAACACTCAACATATCATGCTGAACTCTAGAAGGAGGGATGCACTGCCAGCCTTTCAGGGACCTCCTTGGCAACTTTAAGAGTGCAAGGCCCAATTCTGACCTGTGGGACCAGGCAGGTTCCCAGGGAATTGTTGGAAGTGTGCCATGCAGAGTGCACTTGTTCTGTACTACCTGCTCCTCATCCACTGATGCAGGGCGTGCTCACAAGTGGGCATGCTGTGGAGCATGTTTATTTCCTCTATGTGTTCATGTGTGGTTTATTGCTGTTCAGCACATTAACTTTAGAGAAGGGAATTTTCCAGTAGCTCATTGGTTAATAAACCTGTGCCTCTGCATTGAGTTGCGTTGGACAAATTGCTTTGTAGGGGCTGTATTTAGGTACCTCTCCCTTATGTTCCTGCTGCTTTTTTTTCACAGCTCTATTATACAAGCCAGTGGACCGAGTGACTCGCAGCACACTTGTCCTGCATGTAAGTATCTGAAAGGTAGTTTTCAAACTTCAGGCTTCTTTATTATTTTCTTTGCCCTTCACATTTCCCATGGAGCTGCAGGACTGCAAAAATAAACCTGTCATGCTGCATAAGAGCTGCTTCCCTTCACACTAAGGGGAGGGAGCCTATAGGTAGGACCCTGCTGTCTCCTCATTGGGGTTTCCAAGAAGTGCAGAGTATTATCCTCTTCCTCTAGAGATAAAGCCTTGCTCTAATCTGCAAGAGGAAGCTGGAGCGTCTTGTCTTATAGCTCTATAAGTTAGGGGTCCTCAGACCCTTCTGCTTTCCAGTGCTGCTCATGGTTCTGTTCTCTGTTCCTGGTGTCAGGATTTGCTCAAGCACACTCCAGTGAGCCACCCTGATCATCCACTCCTGCAGGATGCTCTGCGGATCTCGCAGAACTTCCTCTCCAGCATCAATGAAGAGATCACTCCTCGTCGGCAGTCCATGACTGTGAAGAAGGGAGAGGTGAGTCTTCTGCTTTTGTTATTTTCTCAGTTTCTAAATACTGGTTATGCCTTTTCTGTCGAGCAGACTAGGAAGTTACGCTATTAATTCGTTTGTTGCTAAGATACAGTTCATGCAGTGTCCTTGTTCTCTAAAGGATGTGGTACAGTTCCTCTGTTTTCTTCCCAGAAAGCAGTTTGGAAACCCAGAGGAAAAGTATGATTAAAGTTTTGTCCTTAGCACTGTTAAAATCATTTGTCATACATAATTTGTATGATGCATATTGCTATGCACTAAATGGATTTGTATTTTCCTGCAAACTGAAACCAAACAGGAAGCCTGGGAGGAGAAAAAGGTGAGGAAACATTGGAAATCATAAAAGACAGGAAAAGCTCTTTTCCAGAATCTTCATTCTTGCCATAAAACTCATTTTTTGTGTCTTCATTTCTAAAGAAGTATGTTGTAAATGGGACTAGGAAGCAAAACAAGTGGAATGGGTTGGGAAAACTGAGGAAGGTGATTGACTCCTAAAGGTGTTTTGAGCTCTGCTAGGAGCTGGACTACACCCAGGAAGTTCTAAGGTGTGCAGTTTCCTTACCTGCACACAACGTTGTGCAAGGAGGGCATAGAGCTAGACAATGGTAAAGTCCTGCATACCTCAATAGGCTTGATTCATCTGCTTCGGAATTTCAGTAGAAAACAATTTAGTTCTTCCTGATGAAGAAAGGCCAGGACTGACAGAAGCATTAAGAGAGAGAAGGCTGTAGGAGATTGGACGAAGGAGAGGTGCAGTTCTGATAGTATATGTCTAAGAGGAATTGTGGCAGTGTGCCAGAGACATTGGCTGATCAAAAGTGACCCAAATTACCCTGTATAAAAACATTTCTTACAAAGCCCACGAGATTTTTAAGATACCATGAACCTTCATGATGCACTCCCAAATCC
The DNA here is from genome assembly GCA_033628505.1 of Tringa tobata. Lineage (NCBI taxonomy): Eukaryota > Metazoa > Chordata > Aves > Charadriiformes > Scolopacidae > Tringa > Tringa tobata. The sequence goes on from JAHREE010000285.1 coordinate 774,061, forward strand.
TGTCAGCTAAACATGCTTACTTTTAGCTGTTAAACTGATTTTCAGCTGACAAAAATTTGCTGGAAGCTGCAGTACTGGGAATTTGGTGCACTTTATCCTGCAAGTCTTGCTTATTGTCTCATGTTGTCAACTGAGGAAGTCTGCAGCTGAGAAAAGGAGGGGCTGAGCAATTGGAGGCTGAGGTAGAAGCTCAGACATCAGTCACCAGGGTCTCAGTGATAGTAGATGGCCTCGTTAAAGTGGATGCTGATTGAGTCGTAGCAGAAATCGCAGCCTAGAATGTCCCCTCGCAGGGGAGGGAGCATTTTGTATTCTCCGGTTGTCTGTCAGCATCTCAATGAGGGATGCAGGCTTTGAAAAGTGTCATGTGGAATCCTAATGAGGTGCCAGAGCCCAGGCAGCAGGGCAGGCTCAGGAGGATGGTCCTGATGATCTCTTTTTGCAGTGGTGTATTTGTCAGATCTTAGAAAGCAGAAAGGGGAAGTTTGTCGGGATTGAGCTCTGCAGGCTTGTTCATACTCTCACTGGTTCTGCAATGACTCCATGTGTGATGTGGGGAGGGAAAGAAGGGGATATACCCAAGGAGAGGGTTGTGTGTGTGCTAGAGGGGACTGGGAACTCTGTGCTCTCCCTCACTGCACATAGCTTGCACTGAGCCTGGGGAAGAAAAGGACTTGCTTCTGATGCTTCCCACAGTTTGCCTTCCACTCCGGGAATCTGATGGTGGATCCTTTCTTTAGTCATTTGCCAGCAATATCCCACTTTTTTCCAAAGTGGTAACACCCCAGTTGACACCACTCTGTGTCTAGAGAGTAGGTATGTTCACTGTCTGCATAGCAATCCAGAGACACAAGTCTGCTCCCAGCTATTCCATGTGGGTTAGTGATGGCTGCTCCTTCCTATAAGCTACTCAGCTTGGGGTCATAGCTGGGTTTTGTTTATGCCTGTAAATCTTTCCTTTTCTACTTATCCTTTCCTCCCACTAGCCTTGCTTGCGCTTCCCCTAGGGTGACAGGACAGTGTGCAGTTTGCATCTCCTAATTGACTGCTCTCAATGCATAATGCATTTTTTTGTTTTAATGAATCACCAGCTTGCTTTGATGGCTTTTTTCATTATTTGTCTTCCTCCCATTGAAATTTCCTTGGTGGAAAGGAAGGAGGGAAAACAGCCCTTTCCCCTCATGTATTGCTAAGGTGCTGATCTCAGTTATCTTTTTTTCCCAGTCCTTGCCTTTTATGTGGAATATTTTTCCCCTTTGAGTGCATTGTGGGGAGGAGTTAAATCTCCTTTGCCAGCCTCTTGCTCCAGCTCTTTTTTTCAGGATTGCTTTGAACTGGGGAAAGCAGCCAGTTGCTAATCTCCCTAGTGACAGGCTGCTGAGGAGAGGAGTGCAGGTCAGGAGAGAGTACAGGCTCATCAGCACAGTATTCCTCCCTTTTGCAAAAGGTGATTCCCTGCTCCGGGAGCATTGACTCAGTCTGACCCACCCGCTGTCTTTCTGCCTGATGTCAGGTGTCCTTCCTCCACACCAGCCCCCTGGTTCTGCTTGGCTCAGTAGACTTTTTTTCTAATTCTAAACTTACGCAAATAAACTGAAAGTTTTCTGTGACACACGGACCTGGTTTATTTTGCTGGGCCCAGTGAGTATTTCAAGTAGTGCAAGGAGATGGGAACAAAGGGAGTTAAACCATTCATCAGAGGGACAGAAAGAGCTACAACAGGGAAGGCAGTATTGGTGGGTTAAGCCTACGAACACATAGTTTGGCCCTTGCTGCTGCTGGGCTGACTGTAGCTACTCTTCTCTGCTTTGTGGTTTGCTGAGGGCTGCGGTACAGATGAGCCAGAGAGCACCAGCCCCAGCCTGGCAACACAAGGGAGCCAGGAGGGCTTATCTGGGCTCTTGGGTCTGTTTCCATTCAACCTGATCTGCTACATTCTCTTGCTCCCTCCTTTTCCCATCTTTCTACTTCTGTGGTTTTACTTTTTTACTTTTTTGGTGGATTATCTGCTGGTGTCCACTTTGCCAACCCTCTAAATAACCAAACAAATGCATAGAGGGAAAGGGGGTCTAAGTAGCGCTGACCCTTCTGACTCAGAATGCAAGTGGTGGAGAATCTTCCAGGACCTTCCTTAGGACCATGGAGCAGGGCATCTTAGTTGCTCACTGCTGACCCTTCTTCACCACTATCCCCTTGGCTTAAATAGGGAACATGTTTAAGGTTCTACAGGGGATAGTTCCTTCAAAAGTAGGAAAATGAATGCTTTAAGGTGAAGAATGTGCCTCTGTTACGTGCCAGAAGGGAGGGAGTAATAACATTTCTAGTCTTATTAACAGAGCAGCTATATGGACTGCATGTTTTTTTCCTCAGCTAAGCCTGGATGCAAATGACTGTGGAGCTTGTGTCATCTTTCCCTGCCAGAAATAAAGGCTTGTGTTTCCAGCTAATTCAGCCCATTCTTGTAAAACAGGAATTAATGAAACTGCAAAAAACTGCAGAGTCCATTTAGGAGATGGTGGTTCCTTTCTTGACTGCTGCTCATCTAATGCTCTTCACAGGATGTTGTTTCAGGGTGGTTCAGACCAACCTGAGCAGTGGTGGCTGCCGTTCTGCCTTCCCCTGGCCATGCAGTCCCACCTTCCCTGAAGCAGTCACACTGGTATTTGTGTGATCCTACAGTGGCATGGAGGAATGGAGCTGCCTAAAAATGAAGCCTTGTTGAGTCACTCCGCTGGCTGAGTGGCTAAGGATCTGGTCTCATCAGCACCAGTCCAGACACAAGAGGGCTGACAGACAGTTTCTTCTGGGATCAAGCCCACTAGGTCACATGTTGGGTCAGCCTATGCTACTGTGCACCTTTTCCCTCGCCCTGGAGAGAAGAGGCTGCTTGGCAAGCTGCTCTACCACATTTCTAAATGTGGTTTTAAACTGCAGTCAGGAGACCCTGGGTATCATTGCCTTAGGCTCCTGTTTAACTTGGTAGAGCCCAAGTGTGCTGGGGAAGGGAAAGGACAAAGGATTTTTGCAAGGGAGCAGAAACGCAGACTAAAGCCTTTGAGAAGCTGGGAGCTAAGCTTAGACACAGGCAGTCATGCACAGCTTGAGGCCTGGTGCCTACTGCTTCTGGCGGCCTTGGGCAGATGTTGGCAATAGAGCAATCAAAAATGATCTTGGATGTTTCACACTCTGTCTTACAGCTGGAGTCAGAGAGCTCCTGGTGACAGAAGCTTTGGAAAGAAAAAAGAAAGGCTATTAAAATGCTCAAAGAGCAGCCAGTTTAGCTCCCTAGGCAGAGCATCCCTTTATTCTGCAATGCTGGTCTTGCAACACACACACACACACACACACACACACACACACACACACAAGGAATCATTTTCTTCCTACGCTCTGCAGAAATCCAAACCACCTCATCCTCACTGACATATGCCAATACCCATCTCCTGCTTTTACCTTCCTCCTCCTGCATCACACATGTTCCAGTCCTTCCCGGTGCTCCCACCCACACGCGCTGCGGGTCTCTGCTGTCACCACATCGGATGAGCTCTTTCCTCGGCGCACAAGTGAGGAGACAGCCTTTTGTACAGCTGTGGTTCTGGATGAGGAGATTTTTAAATTCCACTTTTTGTAATGTGTCTTAGACAAGCTGGTCTTCTGCCGCGCTTCCTGGAGTTAAACAGTGCGTGACAGCAGCAGGATTTATCATATGCAAACGGCACTAAAACACTGTAGGATGAATAGATGAGCACACGGGTAGTCGTGAGTTTGGTAGCGGAGGAGGGGGAGATGCTCACTGACAGAGGTAACAGGAGGAGGAGGAGGACAGCAACAGGCTCTTCAGCAACAGGCTGAAGAGGATATCCAAGCACGGAAAGGTGTACAGGCAGGGCTCTTTTGTCCAGAGCACTGAGGTGGGTGGAAGAAGAAGCAGGTGAAAAAATGCAAAGGAAAACTGGGCCTAGAAAGGAGCCTTGGACTTATACTGCACCAATACATGAGCTTTGCAAGAGTCACTGAAGGTAATGGTCAGCCCAGGCCCTGTTTGAGCGATTAAAGATGATCCTAATTCATGCTATTACAATATGAGATTTTCCCCCAGGCCTCATGGAACATCTATCTATAGCTGAGCTGAGCTCCTGTGCTGGACACCTAACACTCTTAGGGGTGTCTGTGGAGGAGAGGGGGTCACTCTACCACTGTGCTGTCACTTTGATCCCAAGCTCATGTTTTCTTGGATGTTTATTTGGCGTTTCTGTAGTCTATGTGCCATTTCAGGGTATTTTAGAAAACCTTTAGCACCTTTGCAACAGATAACATTAGCAAACAGAGTAACTTTGGAACCAGAGAGAGATGGTTTCCCCCACGTAGGCTGTTGTATGTCATGAACAGTAGAATCACCCAGCCAAGAGACCTCATGTTTGACAGGAAGCCACCAAAGGACTAACTGTTGCTGGCCCTGAGTGGGAGGAGTTGACCAAAGTGGGCTTTAGCTCCCAAACTGCTAGAGAAGGCCTGTGGAGCTGAGGTGGCATGGGCATCTTACTGGCACGAGTCCTGTCTGAGGGGGGCTGCTGGCTCCCCCAGGGTGGGGTAGGAGGGGCTGACTCATGTCAGGAGGTCCGGGAAGGTGCCCCATGCTCCCTCACTGTGGGTTTGGCAGGGATCTGGTAAGCCAGTTGGGAAATCCTTTTATTGTTTCTCTCTGACCTGCTGAACCCTCCCAACAAGATGAATCACTTGCAACAAAGGATGTGACCCTTTGCTGGAAACGCTCCTCCTCTGCTCCACTGATGCCGAGCAGCCTGGGGCATGCCTGTTTTGCCCAACCCTAACGAAAGTCCTGTTTTCCAAGAGAAACTGGTAGTTATAGCTAATAACAAGCTCCACAACCCTGTGAGGGGAGATTTCCTGATTTGATCCACAAATGTTTCCTCCTGTCCTCTCCTCCTCAGATACTTGGTTCCTTTTGTGACAGTTTACCCCTGCTGCTTGCTGAAGGGAGACCTTCCCAACTAGCCCATGAGCGAGAAGATATGAAGAATGAAAGGTCTGGGAAGCTCAGTGTTTTCTTCTGAGTGGCTGACTGGAATACATCCCTTTCACCTCTTTACTTCTGTTCCAGTCAAGCTTAGGAAATACAGCCTTGTTGTCTTCCCACCCAGCTCTCTTTCTGGGAGATCATGCTGCCAAAGACTTTTTGCTGCCTCGCGGTAGCACTGTGTCTCATGTCAGGCAGGATATTTTGGACCCAGGAGCACTAGTCAAAATAAACTCGGTGCGAATGAGTGGTACCTCAGTCCCAGATGGGAAGTACGAAGGCTGTTGAATGACACCCCTGTTTTGGTGTCATATGGCTGATCTTTCTGCTTGGGTTTTGAGGAGATGTGGGACAGAGAGCATGGCTGCTTGGATGGTGACAGCCAAGGACTGTGCAGTGGCAGGTTAGGTGCAACTTCAGAAGGCAGGAGAAGGGGTGGCCTGGTTGGACCGGGGAGGTCGGTAGCCTTGCTGCAGGGAATACTGATGGGCTGTTCTTTTCTTACTTTGTGGAGGCCTGACACAAAGGTTTCCAGTCACTGGTGCCTCTGTACGAGCTTCCCCTTCACGTGAGGACACGCTTGTCTTAAAACTGCTCTGGCCTAGCTGATGGTACTGGAATACTGCCACAACAAGGGGGCTGATCTAGGGCTGAGCAATAGTCCTGCACAGTCCTCCAACACCTCTCATGGGCCTGTGCCCTCCACTGCCTGTGAAGAAACACATTGCTGGCCATGTCTCTGTCGGTAGGGAAGGGACAGTACCATATCCTGCTGGGTAGCAGAGATGAGTGAGCTGTGAGAACATCTTTACACCTACGAACAATGAGCAGAGGTTGAGCTGGCAACAAGCAGCTATTCTCATTGCCCCGGAGGAGCTGAGCTGATTTGCAGCGTAATTAATATGCATCAGATAAAGAAACCTGAAATCAGGGTTTTGGCTTGCTCAGAAAATATCTTTCCCTGTTTCATTATTGCTCCTGACTGAAATTCTTTGAAGCTGTGGAGAGTGTTTTTGCTACTGACAACATACCTCCTCCTTTTTATTTATTTATTTTTAAAGCTCAGTATTTCTAGTTTCCTACCTGGGGTTTGTTTGCCAGGCAGGAGGGGGAGGCACGCACAAGTGCGCATCAGCAGCAGAGACATTAATGCAGGCAGGCGTTCTCTCCAAAACCACTGAAGAGAAACCAGGAGGATCACGCCCACCTAAAAATAAACACTAACATATGTAGGGGCCTTTCTGAGCCTGAATCGCTGCTGGATACCAGATCTCCACAGCCTCCTGCCCAGAGATGCTAGCTAGCAACCTTGCTTCCTGGTGCTATGGGAAAGGTGCAGGTTTAGCTGCTGCTCACAGATTTCCAGGACCTTTGTGTAATGGAAGCACCAAGATGAGATGCTGACACTGCTGTGCTGCGGACAGGAAAATGCAGACTGATAGTCTGTGTCAGGAAGTTTAGGGTGCTGTAGGACAGAGTGTGGAAACAAGAATTATGTCTGCAAGGGCATTTCTCTGCCTTGCGTTCCTTGCCATGATGCCTGCTGGGCCCAGGACTGATGTGGTTTGTGTTCGTTTTGGAGAGCCAAGATGGTAAGAGCGGTAGGCGGAAGGAGAGGCAGCGTGGGGGTTTGCACTCCCACACCCTCTGCAGCAAATGTGTGCAGGGCTTGTTAAGTCACGCAGCAGACAAAACCCATGGGGCGTAACCTGAGAAACTGAAGCATCGGTTCTGGTTTAGATGTCCTGACCTTGCTCGGGTTAACTGCTGCCCTGTTGCGTGCCCCTGCGTGGCTGAGCACAGCTGCCTCTGGGAAATGGACAGTTTTCAGGTCCGTGTGTCCCAGCGTGGGGATTGCAGAGATACGGCAGGTCCTCAGTGAGTTGTACCGCGTCCCGAGCGTGGGCCTGGAGAAGGCTGACAGCGAGACAGCCTGGGAGGTGTTGGTTAGTGCTGGACAGTGTTAGCAGATCTCCCCTGTCCCCAGCCACGGTGCCATCTAGGCATATATCATATGTGTAACGTGTCGCTCGTTTGTGTCAGGGGAGCATCCTCTCAGCTGGAATAGCAAGGAAGTAGTACAGGGCAGGAAAGCTACCTTAGCATACCTGTGCAGAGCAGCTGGTGGTTCCTGCTCATACTGGCTGTGAAGCAAGGCAACACTGACAATTATACCTATTGGTAGGAATAAAATGTGCCCAAAGTTGAATACCCCTGACTTCGTTTGAAAAACAGTGGGAGATACCTATTCCAGATGTGCACTCAAAGTTCTGTTGATCTTGACATCAGAACAAAAGGCCTGAACCTAGAGCAGGGCTCACAACTTGTAACAGCACACAGCCATCTGTCTCTGTGCCAGGGCTCCAACCTGTTTGTCTTTCAGCTACGGAGTCCCCATAAGGGAATTAGGAAAGTGATGCTTCTGCCTACCAAGGTGGGCCTCTTATTTAGGAGATTGTAAAGCTCCCTGGAATTAGAAACAGGAATAAAGGCATCAGGGTTGTGCAGCTTCTTTGCATCTTTTAGGTTTGGAGAATATTTGTATGATATATAAAAGAGATTTAAATAGGCATAAGGTTGGGGCATATCCAGATGATCCTGTTTAAACACAGGCCGAGAAGGGACTCCTGAGAAGTTTGCTAGACACACATTTTGTTCAGGAATTATCCCCTAACAGCACTTGTAATAAAGAAGCAGCAATGGCATTCAGCTGTTAACGTCAACAACTACTGCTGTGAACGGGGAGCGTAGGTGTTGTGGAGGTGTTGCTCACCTTTCTCCCTGGTGGGGTAGTTTAAGCTTGAGCTTCAGTGACTTCTCAGAAAAGTGGTGTTTGCTGCTCTCTGCTGGTTTGTGAGGGAATGATGTGCTGTCGGTGATTCTGGCCCTTGGGTACACGGAAGCTGGGCGATGACTCACAATAAATTACACTTGGGTACAGGAACAGGTGATGAAGAGAAGCCTGAAGTCTGACCCAGAACCAGATAATAAAGGAGTTGCATGGCCATTTCTGCCCATGGGAAGAGAGGGCAGCAGCAGGGAGCAGAGCTTACAGGAAGGAACGTTTAATAGCCTTTTTCTTTCCTCTGAATTAGACCAATTTACTGAATTGGCTCTAGTAGGAGTTGTGTCTAAAGAATGTGTTGCCTCAGTGCTAAATCTGGGGCTTATACTGCACTAAAACATTTTTTCTGTTTTTTTCACCAGCACCGGCAGCTGCTGAAGGACAGTTTCATGGTGGAGCTGGTTGAGGGGGCTCGCAAGCTGCGTCATGTTTTTCTTTTTACGGATCTGTTCCTGTGTGCCAAGTTGAAGAAGCAGATTGGAGGGTGAGGTTTTCCTTCTGGACCATGTCCTTTGCACCTGAGCTTCAGGAGAATCATGGGTTTAGCCAGCAATTTTAGTTGAATATGAATATCAGACCTGGGTAACCGTAATTCTATATAATGAGATCTAGTTTGACAAGAAATGATCAGCAAGGTAGTACTGTGTATTTTATGAGATCTTGGCCAAGTCTCGATTCCTCAGGAAAGGTTAATTCCTCCCATCCCTGCTCCAAGCCTTGCTAGGAAAATAGGATCTTCTGTAGCTACTGGTATTCTGGAAAAATGCCATTCATTTTTCGGCTTCCCCTATCCTTTAATAGGTGACATTCTTCACTTTATTTTGCTACTAAGGTCATTAATTTTGGCCTTGCAGCTACAGCCAGTTAATAGTTTTGTAGAAAAATGGAAAAGGTACAATAAACAGACTATGTGTCAACCCTAAAGTGCAGCTATACAAACAGTTTTGTTGCCATTTTTCACACATGAGGGTGGAAGAACCTTTACCAACATACTGCCTCAAACAGGGCTTCTCCTCATTCTGTAAATGTTCTGCTCAGGGAGACCCATCTCATCTTCTTGCCCTCCTAAAGCAAAAAGTTGTCCCTGCCCATTTTGAAGCACATGCTTGTGAGGAATGAACCTTCAAGAGTGGGACATTCCCAAGAGTGGGATGTTCCTGACAGCAGAGGTGGAGAGAGTTGAAGCATTGAAAAAGTGAACTGGTTATCCTGGTGAAATCACTGGAGAATGGCAGTTACGAGCTGTCCTTTCTCTCTTCTGGTTGGATTACACAGAGGCTTATCCATATTGGCTCACCTGCCCCACTTGGCCCTCCTGGCTCAGGCAGGAGAGACCTGGGTTTAGGTCTCAGGTAGCAGCCAGGTCAGAGATGTGGCATGGCTTTTGAACTTTGCCTCTATGGAGGCTTCAAAGGGAGAGCATGTGGGACTGAAAGGGTTTGCAAAAAGTCATTGTGGTTCCTTAGGATGAAAGAACTAGTTAACAAAACAAGGTGCCTCCTTATGTCTTGCACTAGCTAACAGCCCTGCCAGGCTTTCTTGCTGGAAAGCGGCCCTTTACCAGACATTTTCTACATGGGAGTCACAGTGAAGTTGTGCCCATTTTTGTACCTTATGCACTATATTGGGGAAGGACTTGTGGGAAGGGGGAGCGGGTGTTGCCAAACACCAGTAATAGTAAAACATTTGGAGCTTCTGTCTTTCAGAAAAAGCCAGCAATATGACTGCAAATGGTACATCCCGCTCACTGACCTTAGTTTCCAAATGGTGGATGAGTCTGAAGCGGTGCCCAATATCCCACTGGTACCTGATGAGGAACTGGATGCCATGAAGATCAAGATCTCCCAGATCAAGAATGACATCCAGCGTGAAAAGGTAAAAGGTGTTGAGTACTCCATGCCAAGCACAGACTCTGTTTCTGCTGAGATGAGGCGCTGATAGAAGCAGCATTCCCAGAGCTGCACAGCGTGGAGAGTCATGCTGAAACAGACTGTTCAACAGAGACTTGTGGGGCAGCTCTGTTATCAGGGACATCCAGATGCTCTACAGCCCATCGTTGCTTGTCCTAGTGCGTGGTTTGAATGATGGTGTCCTGTGAGAAACAAAAAGATGTTGTAGCTGTTCCCAGTAGCTCCTACACTTGCATGGAACTGCCTGTGACTGCTGTCCCTGAGCATCCATGTGGAGGGCAGGGCTCTTATGCTGTGGACACAACAACTGGGAGTGTCACATGCCAGTTTCTGGCTGTTAAAGTAAGATCCTGTGAGTGATTTTGGTCAGAAGCCATGTACTTCTGAATTTTTGTAGGCTCAGTTATGATTTTGATGCTTTTTCTGACTTCACCAGTGTCAAAGCATCAGCAAATATGTGGAGAACACCATTTATACTGACTGGACAGTCTGACACAGACACAGTGTCTCTTGCCCAGGCTTCTCTTTGCTTGCTAGACACGTTTTCTCAGAGGTGTTGGACTCCAAACCCTCCTGGAACCCAAAAGAGAAATAAAAGTTTGAAAACTGGAAGCCTGCTGGTGTGTAGAACAGGATATAAATAACACTGCTTGTACCGTGAGAAAAGTGTTCCCTGCTCTTCCAAAGAACATGATTCTGCCTCTCTGCCCTGGCTGGCTTTCAGAAAGGGCTTCCTGGAAAAAGTGAGGTATTAGGAGAAACGCCGTGTGGAAGCCTCTTACAAGGTGCAGGTGCCCTAAATACACATTTTGGTGCATCAGTGCCAAACAATATACGTGGTTGGGTTTAGAACTGGGCTTTATCCAAAAAACCCCTTGTTTTTAGCTGACCTCTGTTGAAAATGGATTGGTGGGTGGGAGAGGATTTCAGCAACAGGCTTCTGGGCAGCTTCTAGAGAAGTTTCTTACAGTGTCCTTAGTTAAGGATGCTTGTGGAGGACCTGGCAGTGCTATGGCAGTGACATGATGCTGCAGTCTCTGGAACAAAGTACAGGGTATAGCTGGGACAGTGGCCACATGCCTCTGCACCTTCATCTGGGCCAGCTGGAATGGGGAACAGAGCCAAGTCTGAGTGTAGAGATACTGCAGGTAACATCTTCCTGAGCAGCTGGGAGCCCCATGGATCCTGTTGAAGTAATTTCTCCTGCCTGGGGCCATTTGGCTGCTCACAGAGGGAAGCGACTGTGGATCTAAAAATGTCTCAGTGCAAGTTGGGGGCACACACTGGAGAATGACGTGTGTCCTCTGTCTCTCTCTCTCTCCCCCACCTTTCAGAGGGCCAATAAAGGCAGCAAGGTCATTGAGAGGTTGAAAAAGAAGCTCTCGGAGCAGGAATCCCTCCTACTGCTGATGTCTCCCAACATGGCCTTCCGGGTACACAATCGCAATGGCAAGGTGAGTGGCTCTTCTGGTCTCCCTCAGTGTACAAGACAGAGGTCAAGGGGACTGTGTGTGTGTGTTTGTACACGCTGTTGTACAAGGAGGTCTTCATGCCCTCTTCTATTGAAAGCACTTTCCAAGCAGCACACACCAAACCCTCGCTACACCAGAGGTTATGATGACGTCTTGTATGGCTATGACTAATATGTATGCTACCTTGGCATTTAAAAAATACTGTTAGAAATGAATCCTCTACCTCAGCACCTGCCTGAGCAGAGTGATAGGAACAGCTCTCTTCACCCAAGATAAAGCTCTGCAGCAGATAAAGCAGCTGCCTTCTAGAGTCCCCTTCATGTTGAAGGCTTAGCGTGCTCAGAGCTGGCTTCTCAGGCCTGCAGGCTGCGCTTGGCACCGGGGGTGCTGAAAGGTTGTGAACAGCCTCCTTTAGCACTGGGGGATGCTTGGCATGCCCGAGGTATCCCCTGCTCTGGCAGTGCTGTAACCTGTCACCGTGGCCTTTCCATGCACGTGGCAAAGGATTCTCACAAGACCCTGTTGCTACTCAGTGGAAATCCACAAGCTGGTCACTGCTCCCTCAGTTTGCATCAGTGTCTAGGCCTGTGCCTGAGGCTTTTGGGTTTCCTGGCGCAACTGTCGAGAGGAATGGCAGAGAGCTGCCGTGGGACCTCGTGCTGCCAGGGACGCAGCTGCTGTTAGCAGGGTGGAACGCTGTGAAAGCTCTGACTGCAGGAGTCCACGTTGGTGCTGCTGGCACACGCTGAGAAGGCACATTGCCAGAGTCCTGCCTGTCACTGACAATGCTGTGACGTTGGGCAACCGGCAGGAGCACTAGAAGGACAGTATATCCAACAACTTCCACTGGAGGAGGGGGGGAGGCAGGCAGACCTGCTCTCAGTGGTCGCTCAGACTAATGCATACCCCATTTTCTTCTGTTTTTCTGGATAGAGTTACACATTCCTCATTTCATCAGACTATGAAAGGGCAGAATGGAGGGAGAACATCCGGGAGCAGCAGAAGAAATGTGAGTGTCTCTCAACTGGTTATTGGTACAATGTGATCTTATTAGAGGGCACAGGAGTCCAGAGGATGAAGTGCGGGGCAGGGTTCCCTGCAAAGAGAGATGTGCATTGAAATCCACAGCACAATAATGATGTCTTCTGTCTCTGCACATCTGAGCCTATCTGGGGGACTTTTGCTTGCAGCATGTATAGAATGTGTAGGGAGAGCCCTTAGTAAGCATGTGGAGAGATTGTCCCATTTAACCCAGAGATCAGAGCTCTGTGCCGTTCCAGGTTCAGGGAACAGCTGCACCCTTTTACCTGCCTCCAGTCCAAACAAATTTTTGGCATAGGTGTTTTTTGGCTTTGCAAGAAAATAAGAGCCCCCCTTGTTTCCTGAGACTTTTTACTCCAAAAAGTATCTAAATATGTCCTGAGTAGAGGTGGGCTGCAGCAGCAGCACGGTCCTGAGCACCACAGTACTCCTGCTGAGCATTGCCCAGGGAGCAGCTCTCCCATGTACGCCCAGAATGAGGGAGCGTGCATCCAGCCTCTGCTTTGAATTTTAATTCCTCCCTCTTTGAATCACTTTGGCAGGCTTTAAAAGCTTCTCACTCACATCCGTAGAGCTCCAGATGCTGACGAACTCCTGTGTGAAGCTTCAGACAGTCCACAACATTCCCCTCACTATCAATAAGGAAGGTGAGACCTTTGGTTTACGCTTTTACATGGTACGGCTGCAGTGAAAAATCTACCTCTGCCTGCCTTTGTGCATTTTCCCTAGAACTGCTCTTATTGTTTCTTTTTGCTACAGGCTTCAACCTGGTGATGAGTTACAAACTGAGAGTTCCTGTAAAAAAAAAAAAAAAAAAAAAAAAGCTGAGAAAAGCTGAGACCATATGTACCCAACTTGTGTAGTTTAGTTGAAGGAGATGATAGCGTACAAAAAGAGAGCAGCAGGAACAAGAACAATCTGTCATCCCAACGTTACTTGCTGCAACAATAAAAATACAAGCTCCAAATGATATGGCTGACATATAAATTAGTAAAATATTCCTGGCCATCCTCCAGTGTGTATTCATTGACTGTTAAATGGTCTTTACATGCAGCCATCACACCAGGAATTAGAGTGCCCATTGGAAGTCCTAGTCTGGGACAACTTTGAACTATGCCTGGGAATCCTTTGGAAGAACACTAGTTGGCCAAAATTGTGTCAGAGACCATCCTAAATTACTGTTTAATCTGCTATCATAGACTTAGCCTCTATATTTTGTTTTTTCTCATTTGAATTACTTCCATGCTGTCTTGCTGACCCTAAAAATGTCATTGTAAAAGCCACACATTGCCAGAAAGCGTTACAGGTGAAACCAACACTGAACCTGGAACAGTCTCCTCTTGCTGAAATGGTTAGATTACATGCTCCTGCCACCAGTTTTAGGAACAGTTTATCCTCTGCTCATTAACCTGTGTAATACCTCTCTTTCACTCTTGGCTCCTCTGTGAACATAACAAAATAACTTGGGTCTTTTATACAGATGATGAATCCCCAGGTCTCTATGGATTCCTGAATGTCATTGTCCACTCTGCCACAGGATTCAAGCAAAGTTCAAGTGAGTTGCAGTCTGTGATACACAGAGGTACTGATAGGGGTTAGTAATTTGGGTGCCGTGACAGCTGGGTGTTGACTGGGATAAGGTTGCAGCATCTGTGATGATGGAGAGGAGAAGTGATTTGGGGAACTGGAAGGGAAGTTGGGACATTGGTGTAAATTTAGGGGAATGCAATTTTTTAACTCTCAGAAAGATCTGGATCAAGTATGCGGCATTATTTTCTAGGCCTAGTCTGTTGGGGTTTTTTTGTGGTTTTTTTTTAAGCAGTGTTTGCGAATTACCCAGCAGTTTTAGATACAAGTCAACCCTTATCCTGAATTCTTTCAATTGTGTTTTGATTTGCGATGAAAGGATGGAAAGCGTTCTCTGACATGCAGAATTTTTGGTGTAAAGAAAGGGTTGTTAAAATTCAGGCAAGTGATTTGACAGAAGGATCAAAACAGGCGAAAAAATAGTGTGTGAAGAGGACACCTGTAGAAACAAATGTACTTCTCAGCCACTGAGGAGGGTAATCCAGGCAAAGCTGCAAAGCTTCACTGACCGTGTGGCTGGAGATCCTGCTTTTATCTAAGCTGCCTGTGCGCTCTCAGGAGGAAATGTACTGGATGTACCTGCTTTCTGCTAGCCAACCTCCTGCTGAACCACTGACTTCCCAGATGCTGGCTAACATCCCTTACAACACAACTTACAAACAGGGGCAATGTCTGCAGCTCATTACTAGTTCTTCAAAAACACCAGGTACCACATAATTAACCACTTTACAAAGATAATGAGATTTTGAGGGTTGGTCCCTCACCTGCTCTCTGCGAGATATTACACTGATGTTGTTCTTAGGGAAATTGGTTCTGATGTGTTGATGCGGTCCAGTATCTACCTGAGGAAGTTTTATTTCTCATTGCTGTATGCCTTCTGCTCATTGTGGATTGATTTGGGAAATAGTGGATAACAGCAAACACCTGATTCTTGATAGAGGTGAAGGGCTTGTCTGTGCTGAGGTCATTTATACAGCTGTGCTGGTACTTCAGCTTCATAAAGGCAACTCTGCCGGTCCAGATGATGAGATTTGTGCTGTTTAGTGTTACTGATACTAATACAAAGAACACGCAAATGAAGACACGCCCTGAAAGTGATTAACACAAGTTCGGAGATTCTAGAAATTTTAAAAAGGTTTCTGTCGCTGTCTCCCCTCCTCAGATTTGTACTGCACGTTAGAGGTGGATTCTTTTGGTTATTTCGTGAACAAGGCTAAAACTAGAGTTTACAGAGACACCACGGAGCCCAACTGGAATGAGGTAGGTTGGCTTTTTCTTACTGTGACTTGTTCCATGTGCCAAACATCAACGCGCGTCTGCAAAAAACCCGCAAATGGGAGATCTTGCTGCGTGCTTAGCATTGTGCTGCATATGCTGCCGTTCAGAAAACACTTCTATGCCAGGCTCATTTGGCTGTCAGGGCTTGAAGAAGATTTTCTCTTGGATTAGCTACAGTTAAACAAACATTTCAGTACAAAGAAGTCTTGTCCAGCATTTCATCATTTAAACAGATGCACGTTTGATTATATTTTTGAAAGACATAAGTGAGAATATGTTGAAGGAGGAGGTGGTTTTGTTTATTTGTTGTGAGGGGGAAGAATTAGCTATAGACACTTTGCCTGTTTACAGCCAACTCAAACCTGCTGGGGAGCAAAATTAAATACGAGGAAGGTGGGTGAGTTTGTTTCCTTCAATGATGCTTTGCTGAAACTTAGAGAAACCTGACTAGTACGGTTAACCCAGTCTCTTATTTGACCACCTGATATATATAAAATACAATTTCAGTTTATTTCTAGACCATCTCCATTAGGGAGGAGGTTTTGGTCAGTCTTTAAGTGCTTCCTCCTGATGAATTTAAGGAGACTATATTGATCACTAAGAGACTAGTGTCCTGCTGTGATGTATTCATTGCTCTGGTGCCCTGCAGGAGTTTGAGATTGAGCTGGAAGGTTCACAAACTCTGCGGATTCTGTGCTATGAAAAGTGCTACAACAAAACCAAGCTCACCAAAGAGGACGGAGAGAGCACAGATCGCATAATGGGGAAAGGACAGATTCAGGTAAGGCTGTGCTTAACTCATTCCTGCTACCCTTACTGCAAAACATAATGTGACTTTTGAATTCTGGAGTGCACCCAGGAGGATTTTTTTTCTGCCTTCTGATTGTCTCAGCATTGGAGATTTTTCTCCAGATAATGATGTATATGGTATGATTCAGAGGCAGGAAGTCAGCAGCTTTTTCCCACTTGCCTTGTCCCCTGTGCCTACCTCGGTACCCTTATGGAATAGGTGCTCTTTCATTAAAATTTACATTTTTGATATCTGATTTGCCTGTTAACTTCAAAACTTCCAGCACAATATATAGCAACAGCCCTGGTCACTGTTCAGGATGCTCCATTTGTGACAAAAGAGGAAGCAATAAATATACTGTCCTCTCTGTAAATCTCATGGCAGAAATGCTATGTTCTGTACATGCTGGAAGTTGGCTGATGTGATAGCAAGGCCTTGGAGGACAGGCTTGTTGTCCTGATAACTGTCATGTCCAGGGGATAGCGTCCATGACAGCAGGCTGCATCTGAGAGGGATTTCCACTGCTGAGAATCAGCATTGGGACACTTTGTGGCAAATTTTTAATACAATAGGGGAGGTGATGAAATGATTGTAAATGGATTCTGCTTTCAGGGAGCTGCTGTGTCATAAACTGCTAAAGATCCATGCAGGAGAAATCAGGCCATCAGTAGAGCATGACATGGAGAACATGTGTTCCCCCTCTTCTTCCAGTTTGTTGTGCTGTCTTGCCACAGGCACAGCTCCAGGAGGGTGTTAAAATACTTGCTCTGCAGACCCATTCTTTGTGTGGGACTGGCTGTTGCCCAGATACATTTTTCTCTCTGGCATGCTGAAAAATAGCACCAGTTCTCCTCCATTTACCTTTGACTCTTCATCACTCATGGATGACAGCTCTCTCCAACATTTGAGTGATGGTCACACAGGCCAAGGCCATTTGTGGGATTTCAGAAGCAGCTCTGATTGAGGGCAGCCTGAAGGATCGTATCTCACCTTTACTCCAGAAGGATTCATTGTCTGAATGAGTTTCATTAGGCCTGTTCCTTTCCCTCCCTTCTTGCAGCCCTGAGGCTGTTGTGGTCTTTTCAGGGACAACTTTTGTCGCCAAACAGGGTGGGTGATTGAAAGAAACCTCATGTACAAATCAATAAATGCTGGTTAGAGGGTGGGTGCCTCCTATATATGTGTCTCAGGCGAAAGAGAAGTCTGTATGTGCCTTCTGCTAACAAAAGCTTATTTTGCATGGAGCTGAACAACTACAAAAGAGCAAGTTTTCAGCCCAGAAATGCCCTGGAGATTTGTGTGCTCATAATGGAGAGCCCTGAAATCACTGACCCTCTGAATTCTTCAAATATTTTACATAGAATGATTAAAAAAATGAATAAAATCTTTTCAATTTTTAAGTTTTTTTTCTCAGGACTGCACATTTTTATGCACAGCACTTCTGTATTCTGTAAAAACATTTCATACTTAAGTTAATAGGTAAAAATACTCTTTTGTGGCACTTGAATATTAATTGCATCTTGATTCTTTTAGAGAAACCTGAACATTTGAAAGTAAAATAACCCAACCAAAGAAAAAATCAATAAAAACAGTTTTTGATTAATGTGCAAAAGTTGCATTCCGTTGCATCATAAAAGGCAAATGAAAAAGTTCTCTTGCTTTCAGTAAATCCCCCTTGCAATTTATAGAGAAATTTAGTGAACTCTCAGAACATTGTCTTAATTGTCTGATTTCTCTCCCATCACACAACTTCTTGACGCTACTGAATAATTGCAAAGAGAAGTCATAAGAGAGTCTGGTAAGAGGTAGGGTTGATAAGAATTATTAAAGGCTTCTATTTTGCTTTAGTATTGTTCCTAAAGCAGACACCATTTTTCTATTAGAAATCATAATAATGCAACATCAAATCACAACCCGTGGCTGAAGGTTAGCTGTATTAATGCTGTCAGCATCTTTTCCAATCACTGGTTTTACAGTAGTTTTCTTTCAGGATTTTCCCCAGTGCTTTTACATTAGATTTTGTTTACTTTAGAGTTGCTAGTGTAACTAGGGCTTTCTGATTTGTTGTTGTGTTGTCACTATTGAGCCAAAGTCTGTGTTGTATAAAGGTCTGTAAAGTTGGATGAGGTTTTTTTCCCCCTGAATTCCCTTTAAACATCAAGAGTCGTGTCTGCATCCTCCTGCTGATAAAAACAGGGAAATTTCTGTGTTGGCTGAATCACAACGTATTGTTAAGCTGTGTATTATTGTAAATCTGTAACTTCCCATTACTGGGATTTCTGACTCACCAAATTCTCTGAGCTGCAGTGATGAGGACAATGCATCAAGGAGACGAGGACTGTTTTTGCTGTGAAATGTTTATTAAATCTCTCCGTTACATAAAGGCACTGGAGGAAGGAAGACTAGAAATTGGTCCATGTGGTCAGAAGCTTCCAGGAATGGGCAATTTTAATAGCTCCCGTTGCTCATATTTTATTTTCCCATGGAATATTTTATTTACCTGTTTTCATAGCCACATGCAAGAGCTTCATAGCTTGCCAACCTGCAAGTTTTATCCCTGAAAAACAAAACCACAAGGTTTAATATGGGAGAACCTCATGTAAACATAGAAGTGAAGTCCTTATCAGACCTTCTGGGAACCGCAGCACTGGATGCACAGCATTTAACTACCCAGCACACATGGCTGGCGGCTTCTGTTACATCTCAGGTGTGAGAAATACAGGGAGAAGGTGCCATTCCTGGATACTCTGGGAAACTGAAATTATTGGGGAACTTGAGGGAGGAAGAAATAGGCATCATCTTACAGGAGGAAACATGAGGCTTAGCTCAGTTGTAATTATCAGCTCCTCTCATTTTGAACTCTCTATTTTATTTTCTTTTTCTCTCTGTTGTTACCTTGCAATCCATCTTTGGTACTTGGGAGGCTGGTCCTTTCGCTCTCTGAATTTTGCGGTTCACGTGGCAGGCAGGTCCACGTGTTATGAGTGTAGCAGCCTTTAGTTTGGTCCTGAGACTCTGCATCTAAGCGGGCACATAAGTCAGCAAAACTGGCCTCTGCCTTGGGAACAGATCGCATGAGTGAAGTGACACTTCATCCTGTGATCCGTCTCCTCCAGTTGGTGCCTCCTAGAAATGCTGTTTCCTTTGTTGTTGTGGTTTTTTTTCTGCATGATCAGCTCAGGCAAACCATTTCCTTCTCCCTCAGAGGACTGCTGGAAAATCAGAGAGGATATGACCTTAGATCAGTCATTCTGTGGTAGCAGCGCAACACCATTCCTCTGTTGCTATGCAAAACAATCACTCTTATCTGTTTAATTATCTGGGATGTCTCATAGCAGTGCACATGGCTATTTCAGACATCTATGTTGTTTTCCATGTAAAATAGATTGTCACATGCTGCACCTCCCAAGTGTCAACTCAGAAAACCTCTTACACACTCGAGTTCATTTAAACAGTTTGCTCATGCAGAAAAGTATTCCAGCAGTGAAAACAGGGTGGAAATGAAGAAGGCAATGGGTCATGTCTAAAGGGTGATGGTGGGAAAGATTAACATGTCAGTGGGGAGCTTTGAGAAGAATGGGGTTATGGCTGGACTGGGAGTATCCAGCCTCAATGAGACTCTGACAACATGTATGTGACACTATGTACGATTAAAAATTGATGGACTGTAAAGCTGCCAGGGAGATTTAATAAAAGGAGGAAGTAATGTGAATAAATAGCATAAAACACACTAACCTTAAGGTTGCCTCAGTCCTTGCTCCCAGGCATTTCATTTCCACTGATGCTTCTTCATTTTGTCCTGTTTCAGTATGTTTTCTTTTCTCTTCTGGCAGGGGGAATAAAAATCATCAAACTCTCTGTGGTGGTTTCCTAAGGCAGAACACGGACACCCTCCCTCTTGGCGCCTGCCTTGCATTTGCCATTGACCAGCATCCTCAGTTTGCCTTTTTCCCAGGTCCTTAGCACTCTGTGTTCTGCACACTCAGCCTCTACTGACTTCTGTGTGCTAATTGTCTTAATTCAGGGCTAAGCTGCTATAAGGGCCAGAGACTTGCACTCAGAAATCCCTGCGGTGCTGAGCTGCTTTGTTCTACTGTGTTTTGTGCAGGATACAGAGAAGCGTTTCCTTGATTCATTAGTGGATTTGGGGCTTGCCACTGCAAATGCCAAAGAACAGGTCACAAGGGGACTGGAGGTGCTGGAGGAGTAAAGACAAACTGGTTTGTTTGTATTTTTCCTGTGCAGCGTGCGCTTTTGGTGGGAACTGTGCAAACAAACCTGTGAGATACAGTCTCTGAGAGTTTTAGCAGGTCTGTCCTATTTGCATAGGTCATGGAAACGACACAGTTTTTCACAGCTTTGGTGGAGATGGGACAGGTCCTTTTGTCACTCAATCCACGCAACCGCTTGAAGGAAATGTTTAGAGTTGCAGTAAATTTCACTGTCAAATTAATGCAGGAGCAGCCATTTCACAGTGCCTCCCCCTGCTTGAGCTGCTGAAGCGAGGGCTGTGTGCTTGCTCGCTTGGAGCAGCCTGCTTTTGGCACACTGTCGGTTGCATTCTTCTACTCGGTGTTCCTTCTTCCAGGTCATTGATCTCCAAATCAGGCCAGAAGACAGCATGACCCCATTTGTCACAGGCCTTCTCTGTGCTGAAGCATCATGCTCACTGACTCGCTTTGTCCTCAGTCTGCTTTGTAACCTGTCTGCTCCAGCTGCCCCTTCCCTGTGTCGCTCTCGCTGGCCTTAGAAGGTCAGTCGTCTGTAGGGTCCAGGACTGAAAACTTGCTCAAAGTCTAAATGATGTTCCTGGTTTCCTATTGACTCTGCTATATCCTACTGTGTCTTTATCAGACTGTTAGACCTGATCTTCCTGTCTCGCTCAGTGTTGCTGAGAGCTTATTCAGGCTTTGCTCTTTTATTTGCTTTCATCATTTCACTTTGTTATTTAAAAAGCACGTTGGGAGGGCTTTTTTTTTTTTTTTTTAATTGCTGTTGTTATGGCCAGTGATTTATGCAGGGTTGGCTCAGGTCAGCCAGACCTGCTCCCTGGTGGTGGTTCTCCCGAGCTGTCTCCATTCCATACAAGCTGTTCTCCAGCAGGTGGAGAGTGGGGGTCCTACCAGCCCTGACACGGAGTTCAGGGACCAGGGAACAGGAGGTAGCAGCAGGTACGCTCTCGGTCCTTGCTCAGCTCCAGTAGTTACCCTGCAAGGAAGAGCCTCTGTAAGCTCTCAGCTCCAGCAACTGCTTTTGCTAGTCCTTTGCAGCCATATGGTATTTACTCTTGAGATAGAGTAGAACTTTCTTTGGCTCATACTTTTTAACAGCTCTTTACGTGCTTTCATTTTGCACAGTGCTAGGAGTTCCCTGGTCATCACTGAGACATAACCAGTAATACCTGTTAGCTTAAACAAACTGTAACTGGACCCTGCTGGACTCTTCTTTTAACGTTTTTGGCAAATACTCAAAACCCTCTTTCTCCTTGACTCTTAAGCAGTCTGTCCCTGCTATAAATAATACACTCTCGGTGGCTCCATTCTAAAAGCATATGGAAAACTGCTTCCGAGCTGGAGGATGGGCTGTGAGTGTGTCTATCAGCAGGGCCATTGTGGCAGCTTAACAAGATGACTATTTAGGCAGCTGGAGATCAAGCTTTCAGGAATAATGAGCATGGTTGCTCCTAATAGGAAATCAGACACTTCGGAAATGGTTTCCTCTTGGTTCTGGGAAAGAACGCAGTTGTTGAAAGACACCAAACTTCCAGCACGGAAATTGAGGGAAGAACAGCCCAGATTCTGGCCAACTTGGGGACCTTGGCGAGCCGCGCAGGCGGGGGCGGATCTGTTCCGCCAGAGTTATAAGCAAGCCCTCCTGGCAAGCAGTCTGTTATTTGGGTCTGCTGAAACGCTGGAGCTAAGCACTGCTGCCCATTGGCCTCCCAGACCTTTGTGCAGTCCCAAAATGTGGGAGCTACTGCTTACTGACTATTCCTTACAAGGAGTCTTCAGGAATTTCTGCCAGAGTTGCACCTACAGGAACCGGTCCAATTGGACAGGAAGGCTCGTGTGTGCTGGCAGCATCCCTCTGTGGGCCCACGTCCGTAACAAAGTGCGCAGGGATAAGGTTGGCCTGACTCGCTTGTCTGTTGTTTCTTGGGGTCTCTGCAGTGGGAGCAAGGAGGGAGAAACTTGTCTCTTTGGGGGGGTGGGGAGGGGGGGGGGGGGACTTGTCTCTGTAGCTGTCAGAAGCGTCGTGCTGGTTTGTTGATGATCTGGATGAGCATGATTGCATCTAAGATCTCCCAGAATGTACTGCGGGTGCCATTGCTTCAATACTTACCTCTGCTGTCAGGGAGCTCTGCTTCTGCACGGGGCTCTGTGAGAGGGAGAAGCTGTGCTGCAGAAGTAGCTCTAGGTTTACTGAGTGTCTTTTTGTTTGCTGATGACAGTATATTCAAAACACAGTCAACTGCAGTTGCCTCCTGATTTTCCTGTGTCTCATTGTTCAGGAGCCAAGTGTTACAAAGCCATCTCAGGAGGCACCAAAGTCCTTGCTTTGGCCGGTTTTTATTGATTGCTGGTAGAAGTCCCCTTGCAGACAGGTCTGTTCTCTCTTTTGCCAGTCTAGCTTGAGCTGAATGCTGCTTTTCAGGTGTTCAGATGTGTTTGGACTCTCCCCAGCAGTACTGGAATGGCTGGGTGATGTTTGAGTTTTGGAGTCAGCTACTCCCCAGCCTCACGACTGTCCACTCCAAAGAGATCAAGCAAAGCTAAAAAGGGGTGATCAGGACTTTGTGTCTGAACTGGTTTCTGTTTAATGAATTCTTGCAATAGCAGGTCAGAAGAGAGTTCTTCCTGCCTCTGTGCTTGAATAGAAATGAAAAGGAACAGACAGGTTGAAGGAGGACAACTTTCCGTGATTTCTGGGCCAATTTTCTCCATTTGTCCTGTCAGATCCTGACAGAGGTTTAGTTTGTTGCTTGTTTATGTCCAGATTACTTCATATTTCTCTTCCTTGATCTTACTGTTAGGGTCATTATGTCTTGAATTCAGTGGAACATAGTCCTTCTTGGAAGCTATCAGCTTCACAGCCAAGAGCTCTGAAGTTCTTCAGCCTGGCTTTTTATTTCAGTGCAGTAATTTCGTACTCATCCAACCTCACCTGTCCCCAGAAAACTGCAGAGGGAGACAGTTTCCCCTCTTTCAGATCCGAGTTATTTCAGAAGTCCCTCCTCCCCTTTTCTGACTCCTAGCCCTGTGGGATGGGACAGATTTGTCTGTTAATGTGCCTGTTGAGCTACAGCAATGAGTGCAGTCACTCTTTCTATGAAAGCTGAGGTTTTTGGCTTTCAAACACTCATTTTGCTCGCTGAGGTTGCCTCTGTTGTTGAGCAGACATTACATGTGTGTTGCTGGATTTTCCATGTGTGTGAGTCCTCATCAGCCCTGCCTAGAGAACTGCACAATATTTGAGTGTCCCATTACCTGCAACCGGGGAAACCTTGAAATGTTTGTTTTCCTATGGAAAAGAATTAACATGCTGAGAGTGGTAGTGCTCTGCTCACTTACGGAAGCCTTTTAGGTTGGCTGATTTCTCTGAACTCTGTTCCTAGCTCATGGGTGACTTCCATGTTTTTCAGCTGGACCCACAGGCACTGCAGGACAAAGATTGGCAACGCACAGTCATCTCAATGAATGGAGTAAGTACAGAAAATGGAAGTTAGCACTGCTTCTGTACCTCTTACGTGCTTTATTTCTCTGCTTCTCATTGGAGAAAAAAAATAAATTGTTTGAAAAGTAACAGCAGTTCTCTTTTATTCAGGTGGAAGTGAAGCTGTCGGTGAAGTTTACCAGTCGGGAGTTTAGCCTGAAAAGGATGCCGTCCCGGAAACAGACTGGGGTCTTTGGGGTCAAGATCGCTATTGTCACCAAGTGAGCTGATGGGTCACGTTTCTGCTCATTGTTTTTCGAAAAGCCAACTGGCCAGTGGGCTGTGTCTCTTTCTACCCCGCTGAGGGGTTTGTCAGCCCAGCCTCTCCACGTGGGTAGTGGTGTAGGTGGCTGTGGCTGCAGAAAGGAGATGCTGTACATCCTCTGGGCTTCATTTTTTGCAAGGGAAAAGCCAGCATTCACACAGGCTTTGAAACCCAGGGTGTTTACTTACAGCATATTGCCCTTCTGAGTTCCGGAAATACCCCTTGCCCCTTTCCTCTGTAGTTGGCTGACTAGGTCACAAATTTCCAGAGCCACTGAACAGTGATGTTTCCTTCCCATAATCGGAAATGTTCAAGTTCTTTGGACCTTGTTGTATTATTTTAACCCCTGATCTTTTGTCATGAATCGTTTGCCAGAAGAAACCTGTTTGTTCTGTTATATAGTTTGGGAAGTGTGGTATTTCCTCCCTATGGAATTGCATTAATTGGAAAGCAAGAGTGTTGCTATGTACCCAAGGTCTGTTTGGGAATCCTCAGATCACCTGTGCAAGTTGCAGACTCTGGGGGCACTGGGACCTGGCCAGAAGCCCCAGTGCTCAGGGCAGCTGTAGAACAGCCAAAGCCAGGCTGAGACACTCAGAAAACCCTCTCTGGTCCTAAAAGGAGTTGTTCAGCTCAGTCTTGTTTGCCTGCTCAGACTTTCTCCCACCCCGTTTTCCAGGAGAGGTTTGCGCAGGGAAGCGATGGGGTGATGGTAGGCAGCCTGGCTGGGGGTAAGAGGCACTGGGGGCCCGGGCTGTACTGACCCTCCTCTCTGGCTTTTCTCAAGGAGAGAGAGGTCGAAGGTGCCTTACATAGTGCGCCAGTGTGTGGAGGAGATCGAGCGACGTGGGATGGAGGAGGTGGGCATCTACCGTGTCTCTGGGGTTGCAACCGATATCCAAGCTCTGAAAGCTGCCTTTGATGTCAGTAAGTAAATCCTGCCTCATGTTTTCCTTTGCGCTCTGAGAACCTGCGTGAGCTCCCTGTCAGGTGGCTGTGCTATTTTTAATCCTATGTTTCCTGAGAAGCATTAAGAAGTAGAGATTCTTGCACAAGGAGAACCATTTTAACCCTGGCTGCATGTTTTATTAATGTTCTTCAGCTACAGATATGACATACAACGGGATGGATCCTTGTACCAAATAATGCGTTTGTTATTCTTCCCAGCAGAGGTGAACTGGGGGCTTGCCTGCCTTGCCAAATCTTTGTAAATGGCAGACACCTTCCTCAGGGGAAGTGGCAGCGATCAGAAGCCGTAATTTCCTCACTATTGTGAGGTCTCCAAATTAATGGAAGTCCTTGAAATTGAGCATGTTTTGTGAAAGGAAGCCAGCAAAAAATAAAAAAAAAAAAATTTCTAAAGTTGACTAGGAAGGGTGTTCATGAAACTGAAGTTGGGTGGTCAGGGCTCCCGAGTTCTCTTCTTAACATTGTGTCCAGATTGATGTGCGCACATTGTAAAATTAGACAAGTTTGACCAACCTTTGTAAAGCGTTTAAAAGAATGGCTTGTGTGTCCCAAAAGGCATCCAAGATCGGGCAGGTGAAACACCTCCAAGTTTCTGAGGTACAAAAAGTGAAATTCTGCCCTACTTATAGCTGCCACGTGATGGTCCAAGCCACACTCGAGCTCTTTTTTGATGCAAGCAGTCATGAGGCCAGTGCCAGGTGCCCAAATTCACCCTTCCTGCACTTTTTCTTCACTTACTTTGTGAAATTTCTTCCTCCTTATATTTTCTTTTCAGTCCCCCTAAGCTACCACACACATTGGTTTATCAATCTTCACTAGTAAAAGTAAAGGTATTTCACATCTTGAAAACCAACGTGTTTCATTTATATGAAATGCCGGTTTACACCAAGCTTTGTGAAACCAGCACTGGCTCTGCTGGTTGGTCTGTTTGTTTTAGGGAAAGAGGGAAGTTTTGTTGTTTGTAATAGTAATAAAACTGGAATGTGAGCCCTGAATTGCCTGTGTGCTTTAGCTACGCTGGGTGGGGAGTTAGACAGCCTCAGAGTCCCTTATTTGAAGCTGTTAGAGGCAGGGGATTGGAGTAACAATTGTTGTCACTAACAAAAGTTGAAATGCGTATAAATACCGTCAAGCAGGGCTTGTTCCAGATCAGGCTGAGGTCGCTGGCACAGCGTAACTAACCCTGGGTAGTGTGAGGTTCCCTCCTCTTGATTTAAAGCTATAAACTGTTTGCAGTTATTTGTGCAGCACTTTCCAGTTGTCAGAAAACAGCTCATTTAATCCGGAGAAACATAAACAGGAAAACTCTCAGCTCTTTGGGCAAAGACAAAGGATAAACAAAGAGAGTCCAAGCAAGAAAAAGGCTGAATGCAAGGCCAGCAGCTTCTTTACCCTGCGTCCCCTCCTCCCTCTTTCAGATAACAAGGACGTGTCGGTGATGATGAGCGAGATGGATGTCAATGCCATTGCGGGCACCCTGAAACTCTACTTCCGGGAGCTGCCTGAACCCCTCTTTACGGATGAGCTGTACCCCAACTTTGCTGAGGGCATTGGTAGGTAGTAGCAGAAATAACCCTTGGTAGTGGGGTCCGTGCTAAAGATGCTGTTCTGTAGGAGGCTGCTCCTCAAGCAATACAAACCCGTATTTATAGTGTTGGACAGAAGCCTGGAACAAGCTGTGAGGGAAGTGAAATGGAGCTCAGACATGAGCTTCGGAATGACATATTCTGCCGATGAGCTTGAATATGGGTAGTTGCCATGTCTTTTTGGAAGTGGAAAATGCCCAGGTTCTGAAGGATAGGTCAAGAATAGAATGACAGCCCACTGCTTGCTGTTTGCCCCATTCAGCCTCCCAGGGAAGTCTTTGGGGAGCGGGGGGGATATACCTTGCCTTATCTTCATGCAGGGGAAAACAATCATAATGGTTGAGAGTCTGAATAGACTTGAACTGCTTAAGAGTAAAGGAATCTTTACATATCTATGAAATAAAGGAAAGAGATCCTGTGGGCATTGATGTGCGACTCCGACTTTCCCACCTTCAATGTAATTGCAGTCCATTTGGGACCATCCGTATTTGGTGGTGTGGGAAATGAGGCAGGCAGTCAAATTGCTATCACTGCCTCTGGTGATGTTTTGTTATTTTTTGTCTTGTAGCACTTTCAGACCCTGTTGCAAAGGAAAGCTGTATGTTGAATCTGTTGTTATCGCTTCCAGAACCCAACCTTGTGACATTCCTTTTCCTTTTGGACCATTTAAAAAGGTAATATGGGGGTCCTCTAGACATGGATTTACTGTGTAAAGCATCATTGCTTTGAAAAGAGGAGCCTTTTCCTTGAATTCGTGCTGAATCACACAAATGAAGAAGCATTTGCTGATTTGTTGTGAATGCTTATCGGATGACTATTGTCTCAGACTCACTTAGTGAAGCACTAAATCCTGAATTCTGTTCTCGTACTGAAAGGATTAGAACTGAAGGAAAGGGGTAACAAAAGTTCTGGGGCTTACCTAGTGCAAATGAAAATTGTTGCTGCAATATTGCTGCAAAACTGCACCTGCATCTGGATACAAAGATCAAGAAAGTTTTTAGTGTAAATTGTGACGCTTTGGCCGTGTTTAAGGACTTGTGAGCCCCGTCTCAAAAGGTGTCTGCAATCTAATATTTTTAAAAATTCCAGCTTTGCACTTCTGCTAACTGGAGTTGTCAGTTCCATGCCTAGACTAGTCTTGTCTATGTCTTTGTAATCATGGTTGTAACTGTGAAAAAGTATTTCCATGTGTTTGATATTAATGCAATAAGCTTAATACATGCACAATGTGTTAATTTACATATGTATTTTGTACATACCAGAGACTGTCCCTGGAGAGATGAAAGATAATCTTGTGACTGAGGTTCTGGATTAAAATCAGGACATCTGGGTTTTACTTGTGTTTCTGCTGCAGACTTCTCCGCCCTTGGGTAGATTTTTTTTAACCCATGTGTCTCAGTTTGTTGTTTATGAGACGGGGACAAAACCTTTCCTTTATTGCTGTCCAGACAGTCAGCAGCAGTCTCTTTCCTGGGTGTGAGCCGTGTCTGTTGAGAGCCTGGAGACAGTGGTTGTGTCAGATTAAGGTATTGCTTATATATAAAGTTCATTGAGGCACATATGGAGAGAGTGGTTCATTGAATGTATCTAAAACTTTTTACAAAAGGAATAAATATGGTTTCTTACTTCCGGACACTTCCAAACTCAGATGTTTATGAAGACCTGCCTTGTTTGTTGTTTATTCTCCCAGGGTTGCTGAGCGGGAGAGCGTTAACAAGATGTCCCTGCATAATCTTGCAACTGTCTTTGGACCAACGCTGCTCAGGCCTTCAGAGAAGGACAGTAAAATCCCTGCGAACCCAACCCAGCCGATCACAATGACGGACAGTTGGTCACTAGAAGTCATGTCCCAGGTAAATCCTAAGGGTGCTCTTAAATCTTGTGAAGGCTGAAACTGCAGTCCTCCAGCAGGCCTGGCTCAGCCATCCCGCTGTGCTTTTCATGGCAGGTTCTTTTGAGAAACATAAACAACTCACCCTCACACAGACGCTTTAGACTGTTTGTAGAACTGAGTTTCTTTGGGCAGTTCTGTTTGCATCTGTACTAATACAGCTTGTCATGAAAAACTGTCCCTGTGCACGCGGTCCTGTGTGTTTTGTGTTTTTTGAGGGCCGTCTCAGAGCGCCGCATCACTGGCTTGGGGTAAAATGACCATCAGTGTTCTTCCATTATGCTCCTCAACACTTAAACCGCCTTCACTGATGCACAACAAAATTCTTTCCTAAATTTGGATTTCTTTGGCCACTGCTGCCTTTTGAAGGCGATGCAGAGAATTTGAGCATAGAGGCTGTGTCAGCTGGTCAGGATGGTTTATACTCGTTTGGTTGAGTGATGGCAGATTATAGATCAGACTTTGTTCAGTGCAGGGGTACAGCAGCACCATTTTTATACCCTGGAAGCTGAAAAGAGTGTCTCTGAAGCACTGCAAGTTTTAATATCTCTTCTGTTATACACTGTATTAAAACAAATACATAACTGCAGGATGTCCCTGTGGAGAGAGCTGTAGGCGTGTTTGCCAGTGCTCGAATAGCCAGGATGAAAATGAATTAACGAGCGTTATTATCACCTCTTTCTCTTTCCAGGTTCAAGTTCTTCTGTACTTCCTGCAGCTAGAGACTATCCCTACCCCGGACAGCAAGAGGCAAAGCATTCTCTTTTCCACAGAGGTGTAGGTGCCTGTGGTACCAACAGGATGCAAAAAACTGCTCTTGGCCTAAATCTGCCACACCTGAGAAAAAGACGACTGGGGTTTCTTCAGACATTGCCGGCCTGTCCCTGTCCTGGGGAACTACGGCCCTCAGCGCTCCTGCTGTTTGTTAACCAGGGACAGGCTGAAGGGAAAGGAGAAGAATTTCTGCTTTTGGTTGGTAGGAGCAGAACTGAGCTGGAGATGGAGCTGTGCGGAATCTCCACTAGAAGGAGCAATAGACACTTGGACAAATGCACCACAGAGTGTGGCGTTTATTCTTGGTGGGAATGTGACAGAAGGTATTCCTCGTTTTATGGATTTAATTTATCATAAAGAAACTTCAAGATTTCTACTGGACCACTTGATAGGATACCCCTTTTCGGGTGAGGGGGAGCTAAAGGATATATCACAACTGTGTCTTTAATAACTGCTGTTTTTAAAGTACTGTTCTAGGCCACAAAAATAGCATTGCTTTGCGAGAGGAGAAGGGGAAGGGTCTGGGATCTGAGATTCCCTCCTCAGAAATTCAAGTCTTGATTTGAACAGGGTTCTGAAGAAATGAAACAGTTTTGCATACAACTAACTGTTGGTTTGTTGCGGGTTGTTTTGTTTGGGCTTTTTTTTCTGTCTCACCCACCCCTTCCCTTGCAAATGTTTATACAGCTCTGGGGAAGGAGATGCCCTGCTCTTGCCTGTTGCACTTCTGATGGTTTTCTTTGGGTTAAGGGAGCCAAGACCCAGCGATGTTCCGCTATAAATAAATATAGCAAGTTAAAGAGAGGCAGGGAGGAGTAGAGTCATTGACTCTGTTAGTGATTCTGTTGTTTGTTTGCATATAAAAGCAGGGACAGTATTATCCAGGCAGGACTGCTAAATTCCTTAGACCCCACCAAACTTAATGAAAATTAATTGGGAAGGCTATTAATTCCCAACACTCCAAAGAACAGATTTTATCATCTTTTGTTATCATCTAATTGAAGCATTTGTGGACACACAAAAAAATAATCAGTGGCTATCAGTTTTGCTCACTGCTTACTCCAAACTTTTATCAGAATATTTTTTTTTGATACTTGAATTTTTGGAGGCTTTGTACGTTGCTTCTACACGAGTCTTTTTCTGATCAATATAAATACTTTGATAAAATGTGTCAGAATGTGCTTTATGGACAATCTAGCAGTAGCATGCATTGTGCGTTCCCCAGAAATTCCAACCCTCTTTTAAATAAGAGCAGTGAAGGAATTTCTGTGGAACTACATAGAGCAGTACAAACGGTGCAGCCAAATTCTGCCTTTGCGTTTCCCTGCCTGCCTCAGCTCAAGCCCCAGGGGTGACTTGGGCGTAAAGGGCAGCCGTGTTTGCCTGGGGATCTCGACCGCAGGATCCCATTGCTGGTACCCAGAGCCAAGCTTTCTGGCTGGGAAGCAGTTGTGCCAAACATCGTGGGGGGACGGGGGCGATTCCACTTTCACAAGGTACCCCAGCCCCCTTCGCTTCCTACCCAGTGCTGCAGCATCCCTTTAGTGGCATCCGTCCATCGTCATCCCAGCGAGAAGAGAAGGGAAGGAACTGGCCTGGGAAAGGGAGGGAGGGACAGATTCAGAAAGATTGGTGGAGTTGGGTTGTCAACATCATTTGAGGGGAAATACGACAAAGAAAGCAACCCCTGTTATGCCGAATCGCACATTTTCTGATGAGTGATCTGCAACCTCTCAATTAAAACATAAAAATAACGAAGGATTCTTTCAAACAAACGGAATGAAAAAATTAAGGGAAAATTACTTTGTAGTCACTGTAATTCTGACTGCTGCATAATACTAGAAATTATTGTACTGTGAAGTTGCAAATTCAAAAAGGAACCAATATAAATTTCAATTTTGTGAGTATATCAATATTTTGCATGCTTTGTAAGGATTCTTATAGGAATTTAATATTGCTTAGTATCCCTCCCTCCTTAGGTCTGGGAGCAAACCTCTTTGTAATGTAATGTACAACTAGAAATTCCTTCTTTCTTGTATGTATTTCCACTACATTCCAACTTCTGAACCCGTAAAACAGAAAAAGTGTTTATAGTAGGAGGTGCTTTTTGGGGGAGGGAGGGAATGAAGGCAAGGAAACTTGAAGGCTTACGATTTTCATTTTTTTTATTTTACTGTATTTTTTTGCCTTTTTGAAGGCAAAAATATGTCACAATCCTGAAAAACATTGACTTAAGAAAAGTCACGCAGACCAGTAAACCACACTCTATGGTTTTGTTTTTATGTATTTGTTCTCATTTTTACTTGGTGGTTCTATAGCAATCCTTTGACGTTCCAGGCTGGTGTGTGGTGCGTCGCAGGCAGCAGCACCTGCTCACGGCTTCAGGGAAAAGGAAAAAACCCAACCAAACGACGCCAGTTGGGTGATGGCCTTTTCCTTTCGGTGTTTGGAATCTGTGGCTGCTCTTTGCAGTGTTGAAACTGGAAAGCAATACCATAATGACTGTGCCAATTTACTTTTGCCCAAGTTTTTTTATTTTTATTTATACAGGAAGTTAATTTTAATATTAAGTTACTGATCTATAGTATGTAACCACAAGAAAATTGCTTTTGCTTTGGTTACTGTTACAGGTTGTTGCTTTTAGTCTTTCATTACAATGCTCAGTTTTAATGTAAGGTTATCTAACATGCAGGCATGTGGATCAGGATAAAAAAAGTTAATTTAACTTAACCCGTTAATTATTTCTGTTAAGTATGAATATGTTTTTCCCCAAAGCTGGTAATTTTGGGCTGGAAAAGATAGCACATCTTATTGCTGATGATGAAATCGTGGACTGATTTGAAATACGAGAATTGATTTCTTGAATTTCCTTTAATTTTGCAATTAATTTTTTTCAAATAGTCTTACGTTTTCAGAAATTAAGTATTTCTAAAAGGCTTTTATGTTCTTTTCCCAGGGATGTTGGTTGGGTTTGTTTTGATGTTGTTTTTCTTTTTTTTTATTTTGTTATTCTTTAATAAGCCTTATCATACTTAAAAAGGGACTTGCAAAACTTGGCTTTAGAGAAGGCCTTCTGATTTCTACTCATATTTCCTTGCGAGTTGGGTCAGAAAACCTAACTCTTCCATTTTCTATATTAAAAGGTACAATATAAACAAAATAAGAGCAAACTAGCAAAAAAATTACCCTTTGCATGTGCACTGGGAGTTTATGCTCTTTCAGTTTCGTGTGTATTGGAGAGACCTTTCTAAAAATGTAGGTTTCAGTAAGAGGAATCTGAAATATTAAAACTTTCAACTAAGGAAGTTCAGGTGATTAGGACAGTCTGTGTGTCGCCAGTTTAAGGAGAGGAATAAGCACCAGTTTCCTGGCAATTAGAAACTGTTTTAAAATTCTCATGGTGGTTTGTTTGGTTTTTTTAACACGGAATAGGTTTTTAAGTGAAACTTAAAAAAGTTAAATAAAGCAAACTGTGGGAAAAGTTTTCAAGGACAGACAAGTAATACAAGTTACTAGATCAGTTTCAGCTTTTTGTTTGTGTGTGCTTTGTATGGCAGGGGAGCGTCTGAAACCAAATTGAAACACATCCATTAAAATGCTGCTGGTGTTCTTTATTCTTGCACAATTTTAACAAGTTGAGGTAGTAGCTAAGCTATTTCAGGCTGTATTTTAATGCTGCTATTTTTCAATGTATCAGCTAAGGGCAAAAGACAGCAGTGTGGTGACTGTATTTGCTGGTGCCCGCTGCCCGCCTCGGTCCTGACCTTCAGTGCTAACACAAGGCAATCAGCCTGCACCCTAGGAAGCAAAACTGCAGCTTTTTTGTTGGCCACAAGGTGGTGGAACCACAGAGTGTGTTTATGGGAGATGCAGTATTTTTACAGTTTATTCATTTTACCTGTTTAAAAATCTGTTTTATAGTTGTTTATGTTAGTTTTATATGAATTTATTTAAACAAATGTACTGTTCTTTAAAGCATACGTGGATCTCCAAATTTGTTTGTTGCCCTTGTAACACTGGAAGGCATCACAACGTGTTCATTTATCTTAACGTGCCATTCTTTCAAGTATGTATGAAATGTATATTTGACCAACATGGCTTTTAAAAATGTTTAAAATCTGATGGCAAAAACCTGACCCTATTTGATTCCTCGGTGGTTAATCTTTTTGTTTTAGTGCTTGATCATCTACTGGGATAACATCAGATGTGGCATTCTTATTATGGAAATTTTAGTAAGAAATGTTTCAAGAAAAAAACCCTACTCTTTCTCTTTTTACTTTATTTCAAGAAGATGGGGACTTTTAATAATAGAAGACGAGGACGATCATGGTAGACTAAAAGGGATTTGTTTCTGTTTCCTGAAGAAGAAAAGTCTGAAAGGGCAATTCCTAAGTAGACAGGAGCAAATTAATGAAATTTTTGGTGTAGTTAGCAAGTCACTTGCTTATGCCATATTAAATCTGTAGTCCAGGTATGTTTTTCTTTTTAAACTTTGCTCACCTTGTCATAGTACTGTTATCAGAAAAATAAATCTGATACCATTCACTTTCTGTAACACAGGATCCGTGCAGCTGAGATACTGGAGCCTTAGATTAGCATTAGCAATGAAATCAATGGTCTTACCTATTCTATGAATTTTCTCATTTGGTAGAATTAAATATGTGATTGCCCTTAAAATCAACAGAAGCTCTAAAGAAAGCGTGTACAGTTAATGATTATTGCTTTAAAAACATAATTAGGAGTCACTCAGATCACATCGTCTGGAACCAGGAAGAAGTTCTCATTTCACGTTACAGAGGAAGGCTCATGCTCTAGATAACTGTGAGCAAAGACTGTCTTGCCTGTAAATAAACATTAATATAGGAACGCCAGGAATGTAGCTACTGCAGCCTCCCAGTGCTGATGTGCTGCGACCCCTCTTTCCTTGCCACTGGAAATTCACAGTTCAGTGCTAAGGAAGCAAAGCTCATTGCTTGCTCTCTACCTTTTGATTCCCACTGGGGCAACAGATAGGGAGAAGCAATAATACAGTCTGTGTATTACTGTAGGTGAAACACCACCACAAAGAAGGAAAATGTTACACTATTGTTTAAGCTGAAGTCTGTTTCTCAGCTGCAAGGATAAAACGCCACAACATGCTGTAATGATGAAGTGGCTGAAACAGTAGGACCGAAGCAGGACCTGAGTGTACGTGTTGTCTTGATTCTCCTCCTTCCATAACCATATCACTAGATTTAGGCCTTTCAGGTCAAGCAAATACATAAATGCTATTGCCAGGAATTAGAAAATTATTAAATGACCTACTTTGCCTCCACTGTTGATTGTGTTACCATCGTCTGGGGGAATTGCTGGAGACCATTGTAAATACATGCAGGTGAACCATGGGAGTCTTTTCCAAGTCATTTATTCCCTACTATCATGTTTCACCCTGCAGTGAGAAAGACCCCTCCTTTTCCAGTAGAAACCCCTTCACATCACTCTGCACTGCAGGAACTACCCCACGGGGAGGTTCAGTTTGTAGCAGAGCTATCCCTGGACATGACTAAAATATTTCCAGTCTTCCTGGTGCACAACAGACCAGGGTGTGCTAAAGCTCTGGGCTTGTGTAGGCTTGGTTTGTGAGTTAAGATTCTTTTATCTACACCTGTTCCAGCATCTTTGGGAATCAATAGGATTACAGAGTCCCCAGGCCTAGCAGGAGTGTTTGCTCTATTGCTTTGTCTTAACTGCAGTCACGTTCAAATCCTCTGATCAGAAATGGTTCATCAGAGTGGAGAAAACTTTTTTTTTTTTAATTTTCTACTAGAGCTTTTATTTGTGTAACTATTGCAGTCTTTTTCCCCCATGGTAAGATGTTCTAAGAACCCAAGGCATTCTACAGATGAACCATTTCTCTAATCTGCAGAATGATTTATATGACAAGGCCATGTTATATCCCTGTGGATGTACGGAAGGGTAGGCTTGTGTACAAAACGGCTTCCTGCCTGGGAGAAGAATGCAGCTGCGTTCTGCAGATGACCCCAAACAAGGATCACAACCAGCAGAGCCCACCAGTGCACAGATGGCCTTGGTCCTAGATGCTCACATCTCCCCTGGGGCAGTTTGAGCAAGGTCCAGAAGGCAGTTATGGGAAGAGATTCTGGTTCCTTCTTTTTGTGACCAACTGAATGATCAAATGCCAATCTCCAAAAAGCAGCTCCATTTGAGTCCCATTTTGAGAAAAATAGGGACTACACTAACTCTAAAATAGTGATCCATTACACTAAAACTGATCCATATCTAAAAACTATTTCAAATATAGTAGGTGATAATGTAAAAGCTGCCATAGCAAAAGGACCCTTCTTTGCAACACCCTCTTCTAATCCCTCCTTCACTGCTTCTTACAGCCTAAGAGAAATCCTGTTTTGGGCTTCACACTTACATACGAAACTTGTGGAATCCTGGATAAAACTTAGCTACACAGGGACAGATGTTTCAAGAGTCGGGTTATCAGTACTAGAAGTACAAGGCAGCAAAAAGAGGATAAGGAATTGTTGTCTTGGATGGCTAAGAAACACCACAGTGAAACTGAATTTAAAGATGATCTTACAGCAGGACACTGTGAAATGTTGACCTTTCTGTGTCTGTCCAGCAAAACCAATAAATAATAAAACTAAGCCTTCTCTTGCATATATAAGTTATGTAGTTTGTTCTTATCTCTAGTATTGCAAATATCTATAATCCATGAAGAATTCCAAGAAAAGGATTTAAGACTATTTATTTAAATT
Organism: Tringa tobata; assembly: GCA_033628505.1. NCBI lineage: Eukaryota > Metazoa > Chordata > Aves > Charadriiformes > Scolopacidae > Tringa > Tringa tobata. Next base: position 809,987 of record JAHREE010000285.1, read on the forward strand.
TAAATATAAATACAATTAAATTATATAATCAGTGCTAAATTATCAGGTGTAGAAGACAACTCGTTATTGTTTGGCTAATTTGGGGTTTCATCAGAGTTAACGTTGGCATTGTTTTAACACTACCATGTTAGGTAGTCAGTTTTTGACATTTTATACTGCTGTTGCTAGCGTTTCAGTATCTCATTGCGCTCTGGTTTTGGAAAAGAAAACCTAATCCTAGTAGTTTAATACTGAAAGGTGTTGAAACTGTACTGCTAAACATCTCTCAGTCTAGGCCCAAAGAGAGAAGAAAAGGAAAAGGAAAAAAAGGGGGTATGTAATTCTGATTTGTTTTTTTTTTTAAAATTTTCTGAGAAAAGTGATATGAAAAAGGGATCCAAAAACTGTATTTGGGGGGGGAAAAAGGCATTTGTAGCCTTTCTTTGTACACAATGTTAAATAAAATCTCCTGTATCTATGTTTGTCAGGCTTGCTTGGTCTTATTTAACTAAAAACTGTGTCTACCTTAAACTGAATGTGCGAATTGCGTTCAATTGAGTTTGCTAGAGGTATGGAATTTAGCACCAGCATTTCATGTTTTACAAGGTAAAAGCTGTATCCCCTAAAATCTAGAGGTTACTAGAAGGTTATTGCTGAATTAAACTAAAACAACTATAACATGCAGAAAGAGTTTACGTGTAAGGTAGAGAAGTAGCTGGGCAAAACAGTCCCTTTTTCAGATGAGTATTATGCCTTTTGCTTCACAGTGCAGCCAGTCTCAAGACATCACAACCTTTACATTTGTGTACAGAGCACTTTAGCTGTAGTTATATATTAGCCAAGAAATCAGCTCTGGCCTCTAATCCTTCAAACGCTGCATGAAATCAGTGGGTTTTGTCAGAATCGATGTGGAAACTAAATCAGGTATTTAAATCAAGTTCTCTTGGCGTTTTATTTAAATCAAATATTTAAATTAATAATGTAATTAAAGTACATTTGTACTACTATAGTCAAAATTTAATATAGAATATAAACCTCTATAATAAAAAGATACCTGCTTGAAAGCTGTCTAACTGATTTTCGTTCAGTGTGGATCACAAACAAGACACATCTCAACAGCAATATCCAAAGTAGAGAAAAACGTAGCTGACTGTACAGTGTTCAAAACTACACTGAAATGAGATGCGGGTAAATAAAACATGTCATGCTTACCTCTGAAGAGGGAAAAGAATGGGAAACTCCTAACTACTGTTAATGCTTCCTACCAGTGGTGTATCTGGGTAATATAGTTTCAAAATAGTTTTCAGATAGCTTCAATGTGGAATTTTTCTGCAAAATGGCTCTCACTCAATTAGAAAGCAAACCTTTGTAGTGCAACCACACTGAACAGTATTAGGCTACCCCTGAATGAGCCTGGAAGGTGTCATGTCCTACCCCAGGCGCTGGCTCCTGCCAGGAGCTCTGCTCACACAGCCATGCTCCTACTACGTCAAGCTCTTCACCAACTACCATGCTGGGGCTTCTCAGCTGCTTCTCCGAGCTGCTTTCCCCGACTTGAAGACCCTGGGCGACACTGAACGCTGCCACTGGCTTGAGATGAATCACAGAGCACAAGCTTGTGCAAATTCAGCCACTGCACACTTACACTACTTCCCTGTAACAAGAAAGAACAAACAGAACTTAGGGCTGGAGCAGGATGAGAAAGAACAGGAGTGCATAATAACCATGGATGTTCTGTGCAAATTGCTACACAGTCCCCTCCTGAACAGGTGTCTTTTCATATTCCAGGCAGCCCTCGAGCTGCTTCCCGAGGCTTGGACAGGCTGCCGCGAGGCAGCTGCCCTGCAGGGTACAGCTATCTGTCTGAGACAGGATGGGCTGTACCTGCCCCTCTCCCGAGACATTTGTCTGCTCTTTGTTAGAAGCCTCCAATTATGGAGATTCTGTAATCCTCTTGGGCAATCTCATCTAGAATATAAGGAGACAGTTGAACCACTCTTGCACACATTACAGGATATAACGCTGCCATATTATGCAGGTTTTTTCAGTGACCTTTTAAATTCCTGAACTAGGATACCAGCTGCATGCACTGTCAGCTTGTTCATTAATTCACCGCGTTGAATGAACCACGTTCTGCTAGAAAACAGAAAGCAGAGCCCCTTTGTGGGCTACTGCGAGAAATACATTGTACAAATCAAATGCAGACATATTTCACATCCCTAATACAGAAGGAATGCTGCTGATTGTCACTGAAATGCTATTTTTAAACTGATAAATAACTTAAAAATCAATCCAAAGGTAGAAACACAGAACAACCTTTTATTGAACAAACCATGAATCCGAAAACCTAGTGGAATGACATTGGTCATACTGTCAGGTAACAAATATCAGAAATATTCCTTAATATTCCTTTCAGTGTCAAACAAGCACACTGTGGCCGTGCAGCAGCCTTCCAGGGGAATCCCCACCAGCTAAAAGAACAGGCAGACCGAAAGAGAAATAGATTGGAAAGGACATCTAAATAAAATTACTGACTTAGTAAGACATTTAAGTAGCAAATTTTTCCCACAATGTAAATCAAACTATGTTGTAACATCTGGAAGTATACATCCTCTCAGTTTTAACGGGAACTCTGATGAAATATAGATGTAACTTACTTTGATTTACAATATTAAAAATTAAATTGTACCCAAGATAACGAGGGGACCGTAAATCATACTTGCCCTCACCAATCTGCATCCCTATGAATTCTGGGAAGGCATGTACCTCAAGGGAGAGGCTGCAATACAATCTTACACAGAAGCATTTCTTCTGATAAAAGAGCCGAAATGCTGTTGGGAGGGAGGCTTTAATCCATGGCCTGAGCGAAACAGAAACCCTGATGGGGAAACTTTCACAGGGATATGTCAAATCAGCACATTTTCTTAGTTACTGTGTTCATAGCACTTTCCAGCCAATGCCTGTAAATACAGGCTCTGCTATACCTCCCACTAAAGCACCAACACTGTAATTTGGGTTTATTAACTGCAGTTGCTTGTTATTCATGACAACAGTCATACATCCTGCATAACAAAACTTAGCTTAGCATAGTCTATTAAAAGGAGCAAAAAGTCTGAAACCTTGTGTTCACACGCAGTTCTTGGAACCTAAGAACACAACGCTATTCTCCACTTTTAAACCGTCTTTATTTGAATGAGATGCTGTAATTAATCTAATATTGTAGTAAAGGCACAGGTTTAGCAAACCCTCAGCTGGGCCGCTCTGTGCGAGCTCTGGAGAAAGGCAGCTCCCGCTCGGGCTGTAACGGCGAGTTAAGGCCGCTGTGCCTCCACCCTCACGCTTTGCTGTGCACTTCTCTGAAGCTTGAAATCTACGGGCTTATTCCAGAAAAAATAATAAAATTAAATGCTTTTTTACCAGAGCAAGACCCAGACCTTGGGCAGCGGCCGGCGTCAAGCCCGCGCCCCGCAGGCCCGCCTCAGCCGAGGGGCAGCGCGGTCCCCTCAGCGCCGGGCCGCCGCCACTAGGGAGGGCAGCACCCCCGCACCTCCGGTTTCCCGGCCGTCACCCCCGCAGGCAGCGCCGGGGGAGCCCCAGCCGGTTACCGTCCCGTCCCCGCGGGGCTCCGGACCCGCACCGAGACCCGCCACCGCCCTCTCGCCCTCAGGTGAGGCACCTCCCGCGGCGGCGGGATGGGAGCGACGGCGCATGCGCCGCCCACGGCCGCGCACCCTCCGGGGGGGGGGAGCTGTTGGCGCCTGCGCAGTGTGGCGGCCCCGCCCGCGAGGGGAGGGGCGGGGGTGG
>JAHREE010000285.1:814003-891358 GCA_033628505.1 Tringa tobata
GGCCTGTATCCCGGGTTCCCGCCGCTCGCCTGGCTGCCGCCGGCCACAGCGCCTCACCGCCGCGGGGAACCCCTTCCCGCCCCCGGGCTCGGTCTCCTCCTCGCCGGCGCCCGTACTCAGAGCCCCGAGGGGCCGCCGGCCGCGCTGTCACCCCCGTCGCGCCGCTCGCCCCTCTCAGCCGGCCGCGGCGGTGACAGCAGCCTCAGGGGCCGCCCTCCCGCCCGGCGGCGGCGTCCTCCACCCCTCCCCTCGCTGACCCAGCGCCCCGCGCCGTCCCTGTCACCCATTTTGTGACTGTCCCTTAGCGGCGCTGCCGGCGGGAGCCGCCCCGGGGGAGGCCGGCTGCGGTGAGGTAACGGAGGGCTCCGGCGGTCCCCGGCTAGCGGGGCGAGCTCGGGTTTGCATCCCACGGACAATTCATTTGTTTCACGCTGCTGGCTTGTTTCTGTGGAGAGGGACGGTGGCGGCGCGTGTGGCGCGTGGGAGCTTTCTGAGGGAAAAGGTAGAGTGCCCGCCCTGTGGCACCTCTGTAGCTGGGTTTTGGTGTGGCAGGGAGGACCTTTGTCCGGATTGTGGTCTCACCCATGTCTGGAGTGCTGTTTTTTCTGCATATTTATAGCCGAAAGACCTCCCAGGTTCCACCTTTGTGCTTGCTGTTGGCCTTCCTGTGCTTCGCGGTATTCCTTCTCGCAAGCCTTACGTGACCTGGTAGTGCCAGGGATGGAGGAATGCAGATTCCTGTCGCTGGGCCAGAATCAAAGAGTCACCAGTCTGTTCCAAGAGTTTTCTATACTCTGTGTCCTCGGAGAGAAAAACAGTGTGGTGCTGATGCTCAACAAACTGCACGCAGCTCTGCACAACAGCATCTCACTGTCTGGGTTTGCATGAAGTGTCTGTCTGCACTAGGATCTGAAAAACATAGCTCTTTTGTGCAGAAAATTTGTCTTTTAAATGGTTCCAACGGGTGAAAATTGTTCTGAAGAGACTTAGGTTCTGTCGAAGGACGTAGTCTATGCAGGCTCTGCTCGCCCCAAAAGCAAACATATACCTTCTGTTGCTGCTCCCTGCTTAATTAATGGTATGGACTTTGGCTGCTGAAATGGAGGCAAACTAAAGCCAGTGACTGCTTATTAACACTTTGTGGATCATAATCTAGTTCTGCAGTAGCTCAGAAGTACAATTTCTCCTCCCCCCTCCAGCTAGTTGATTGTTGTTAGGTAGTAGCTAGCAAAAATGAAAAGAGCGGGTCATTGTAAACGTACTGAGATTAAAATTGAGAAACAAGAGATGTGAGTAGTCTTTTGTTTCTCGTAACACTGCCACTTAATTTTCAGTTAATGGAAAAATCAGATAATAGGCTGGTAGGCTATGTGAAATAAGAGAAAAGACGACTTGATTTTTCAGATGTTTTTGTATGTCTGAAACCAATGTTTCAGACCTATTTTTCTTTCTTTATTGAATACAATACAGAATTGTGGGGAGCGAAACACCTCAAATCTTTTTAACTTATTGTACCATTTCTGTCAAATACAATGCCATCTAGATAAACACTGCAGTCAACGTTTCAGTTCTTTTGTCTGCTCAAGTTGAAGAGCTGTTTGTTGACATGAATTTTGGTGTGATCATTAATAAAGATCTGTGCTCTCTCTTTAGTAGTATAAAGGACTGCTTTATTAAAATTTGATGATATTGGAATGTCACAGTGGGCAAACCTCTGTGCAGGGATTTCCAGTTCTCATGGACTGTACTTTTTATTTTGTTTTGCAACTTACCACCTCTGTGGTATTTTCCCTTTCCCTCCATGTTCTAAGTCAGTGTGATCTCTGTGGCCTTCCAGGCATGCTACCAGAGGTATCTTCTGTATCAGGCTTGAGCGGAGGTTTCCCTTAATGGAGAATGTGTCCATAGTAGCAAATAAAAGAAAACTTGAGTGTTGGGGTGAGGTCTGGCATGTGATCGTTCATGGTAGTAGATTGTCAGCACGATCACTAGCATGGCTTAGCTAGGCCACCTAGCATTTTCCTTAGCCATACCTGGGCATCATTCAAGGGTGGCAAATGCCAGGACTTCTCTAAACAGACATGGGATATGGCCCCCCTTTTCCAGATTGGGGAGAGGGGAAAGCTGTTTTGGCTGTGTAGTCACAAACCAAGCAGTGCAGGTTTGCCTCCCGACTGGAGAACTATCTCTGGCTTGTGTTAGTTACTTGACTAAGGTGTAGCCAGTGAGTTTTAGAAGTTTCTGTCTAAGTGCATGTTGGAGTAGTTATTTTTATGCTGCAAAGATTTTGTTTTACAGAATAGATGAGGTGACGTGCAGTTAACATTTTAGGTATGGATAATATAATACTTACAAGTAACACGGTGAACGGAAATAAGTTTGTGGTGGTTTTGCTTTACTGTTAGTATGAAAGAGGAAAACATATTCTCAGAAGGTAGAGGCATGTGATGGAAACTCCTTAAGAGACTGTTCACTAATATACTTCAGAAGTTCTTTTTTTCTCGCCTTGATCTTGTGACGTTGGAGTCTGTCTTGCCAACTAGGATCCAGTTCTAGAAGTGTATAAAGCTATTAATTAATGTGACTGAATCTCTACTGCGCAGTGGGAAAAGCAGGATAAGGAATGTTGTACTTTCTGGCTTCAAAAATCACCCCATTTGATCTTACTTTTAGTCTTTATACTGAAAAAAGGGAGAAAAAAATGGGTGTTAGAAGCTGAGTTATATACTTAATTGTGACCTTAAATGACTAGTCACAAGGAACACATTACTTGTTTCTTTTGAGCTTACTCCAACTGAAATGATCAGAGAAGCCACCATTTGGAGCACTTAACAGTTTAATGTAGCCTGCAAGTAATCATAGGATGCTCTCTTTTAATGTATAAATAATTCATCATTAGAGTTTTCACACACACATGTATGATTTTCTTTGGGAAAGAGGACATTTTGTTTACTGTAAAGGTGCTACAACTTTCATCTTCGTCTTTGTAAGTAAATGTCTCAGGATACCTTAATTTTGCAAAGAACTGACACTGTGTTCCAAATAAGTGGCAGAACTAGTAGCTTCCCAAATGACAGAAGAGAAGAGTAATACAAGAATGAATTGTGAAGTTAGGTAAAAGGAGATTTTTAAAAAGAGATCAATCTGCAAGGTTTCAGTACCAAAAAAAAATAATAAAAATCATAATTTAGAACTAGCCATTTGTCACATATTAAAGGGTTGTAAAGGCACTTGGGCAAAATGTCAAGAGAGAAAATAACTCATTTTTACTTACTTCAAGACTTGGTTTGACATTTGCGAAAGATAAGACTTCAGTTAATTTTATTTTCCAGTACTGTTTGCCAGAATGAAGCCAAGCTAATGATTGCCTGCAACTAACTGCTATATATGCAGTTTTAGTCAGGAAAGTAAACAGAGCTTCTAATATCTAGTATTTAAATAGCATTTTAAAAGAATAAAGGTAGTATTGAAGTGCTTGAGTGATGTATTTGATGACATCAGCCTGAAGGTATTAGTATTTTTCTGATGCTAAAAATATTTCCTTGACTTTGGTCATTTACCCAGAGCAGGATACGTGCTCTGCACCAGTGCATGCGGTGAATAATGATTTCCGATGGGATATGCATTTGAGGGGGTGGGTGGAAAGCTTGACCAAGAGGCTGGCATTCTTGACACTCCTTGAAGCTTTCTGTTTTCTTCTTACATTTATATATATGTTCTTAATTAAAAGCACACAGTGGTTTTGGCAGACGGAGCCTTCTTGAAACTTCAGCTACAGAATTCCATTGCTCTGTGAGGGTTGATGCTGGACAGGCGCCTTCGACATATTTCACTGTTCATTGTTAAATTTTGGCAGTCTTCATATTGACAAGTCTTAACTGACTCAGACAAGTGATCAAAAGTGATCTATTAGAGCTTGACTTTCTCTGTTTAGCCATAGAGTTTTAGATTTTTTAAAAAAAATTGTATTATTTTTTTTATTTTACTTTTTACTGAATTGCCAAGTTGTACTGAGCTTAAAGTTTCTTTTATTTAGCAAGGTAAATGATACTGAGATTTGATAACAGGTATCCATTTAAAATCGCTTCTACTGTGCAGTTAAAAATTTTTCTTTCTTTGTGAAAAATGGTCTTCACTGTTTCAATTTGCTTTTCCTTAAGAGGTAACCAGCATTATAAATAGCTAATGGTGAATATTTCCTTCAAGTCCCTGAAGGTCTTTCCTGGAGGAAAAGAAAAAAAATTAAAACTATTCTTCATAAACATGATTGCTACCACAAATCTGATTGAATAACTCTGTTCACTTGAAGTTCTAGTTTTGCTTTTTTTCCTGTGATAAAAAATAGGGTTTTTTTCCTTGCAGTGATAGAATCATGCAAGACTACTTTTTGTCTGCGCTTACTTATATCAAATGGACAATTACATGTCTTCTGGAAATGATGAAGCTCTTAAATAGGCACAGTTGTTTGAAGTTCTTGTCATCAAATTTTTCTTGAATTATAATTTGTAAATGCGAGTTACATCCTTGAGTATGGCCATATCACCAGGTTTGACTATAACTGAGAATTTCTCATCAAAAATTAAGATGTTAGAATGAACGCTTTCTAACATAAATATTTTTTTTCCCCCAAACTATTGATATTCTTTCTAACTTTACATGAAACTACAGGGTTTCCTCAAACTGTAAGTATTGGCATCCCTATGACTTTGACAAAGTTTAAGGGTGCTGTCGTGCCAATCTCCAAAGGTTTTGCTAGCTTGCTATGATAGATATTACTGTGATTTACAGCCAAGCTCAGGCACAGGGAGCTGCTTGTCTCAAAGCCTTAGGGAAGATGAGCAGATGTAGGAATAGGACCCAGAATCCTGATTTAATAGCCAAGTGTCCTTATTCCATATTAGTTATCATCCTTTACCTACTGAAATCTGCTTAATTAAGTAATTAAGTGAGCACTATGGATTTTCAAGGATGACCTTATCCCTCTTTCTTCAGCGCTGTTATCATTGGTCGTCTTCTTCTTCCAGATGCAGTTAGTAGTGTAGGTAAGACACTGAGTCTAATGGAGAGTGAAGTTGCCAGAGGTTCCAGTGGCTTTTGCAGTTCCATGGTGCTGCCAGCCCTTTGTTCTTGTCAACTCAAAATACAGGGGGCCTGGTCCCGTATCTCTGGACCAGTAGCTTATCATATATCTTGGGTAACTCTCCTACCTTCCTTTTGTCTCCTGCTTATGAAGTTATGTGTGTTTTCAGCCCTAAAAGCTTGTTGTTAATGGCAGGAATTGATTTGTTGTATTTATGCGTCAGTTGTTGCAAAGAAACCAAAACTGCTGTTAATACCATGTGCTTCTAAAGTCTGCATTTTGCTTTCAAGGTTTGTTCTTCTATATGTTGATATTCTAGGCTTTGTAGCTGTTTCTTTTGGCATTTTAACTGTATGTGTCTGATTGAAAGATACACAACACTTTCAAATTCATAGTAAACCGTATAAATTCTGTTTATGAAAGCTCACTCAGGAAAAATAATAAAAACACTTCAAAGATTATAGTTCCAGGTGTTCACTTGAGATTTCAGTGTACTTGCGTTTCAAGTTCAGAAGTAAATTTTCTATATTAAATCATAAAATTATACAAATACACTTTACAAGAACTTCTTGGCAATTTTCTGAAAATGTTTCTGATATATTCCTGTAAAAAAGAAATAGTATCTATCTACAGAAGAAAAGTCCATCAAGTCTGTAACGTATGGACATTAGCCTTGTAAGTAAAGGATACCTGGAGGAAAAGAATAACTATAAATACTTCAGTACAGCCTTTTTTAGTAGAAAGACTACATTTTTCCGGAAGGTATGGAAAACTATTCCGAGGCCTTAAGCCGAACATCAAAGGCTCATCAAGAAACCTGGAGGTATAGGAGCTTCTCAAAGAAATGCTGTAAAAGTATTTCACAATGGAAAGTGCCGAAGCGTTAGGCACTTGGCATTCCGTGGTGGTATCAGCAGTCACATCAGTTAGGGATCCCATACTCATCCTTGGCTTTTAGTGCGTTCCCAGGCTCTGTCCCCACGTAGAGTCTTGCATTGCTCCAACAACCAGCCTGTCCAAGAAAGCAGGGACTCCATAAACTGGTTAGTGATTTACTCTTTTCTGGAAGGCTTAGAATAAAAATGTGGAAGTGAAACAGTATCTTATCTTTTTCCTGGGAGAGGAAAAAAAATTAAAAATTAGTGGCGACAGATGGGAGCCTATCTGTCCTGTCCCAAAGACTTTTTCTCCTGTGTAACTCAAATGTATGTCCTTGGGCTTCCACACTGGGGTAGGTAAATGCTCATTCCCTAGTGATACCAGGATATTTAGGAAAGATTTGCATGCAGTCCTGTCTCTTCACTGTCTGCCAAGCCTGAAGGATTTTAAACTAAACAATGACTGTGCTGCTGACAAGTCTTGGAGGTAAAGGAAGAAGTGGATCGGAGCACAGAATTCAAACCCATAGATAGCCAATCTTCAGACCCTCTGCGATGGTCAGTGCTCTGTATTGTCTTGTGTTGATTGCTTAAAATAACACAGTTCATCTATTGCCTTATCTGTCTTACCATGTAGGTCCACAGAAGAGTGTGGCTTGGAAAGTGGTTGGGCGGCAAGAAGAGATTCATTTAAATCAGGGCTGTTGCTGAGTGTCCAATAGCCTGAGACTGAATTAAAACAAACTTGGAGCAGCACCGTCTCAGAAGGAGTGAGCCTTTCTTGTTCCCAGTCCCGCTGCTTCCTTTGCATAGTATCTAGCAATTATAAGGTGAGTCAGATCAGTCCTGATCTGACTGAAAAACCAACTCATCAAAAAATGAGCTATGATCTCTAGAATTGAAAGAAGGGAGAGGACTGAGGAGGGGTGGGACTGCCTCTTTTGGTGGCAGGGTACAATTAAATCATTTTCATGACTAGCTTAAGCAATCCCCAGCAGGCACTTCCCTGCCCCAGGCTTAACAAGTCTGGCTTGTGGATGGGCCATTCCACAATGGGTTGAGCTGAGACCAGGAGGGTCCTTCTGGGGCTGGGCGTCCCAGAGCTGTAAGCACCTGGGGCTGGGAAGGTCCTCGGGGGATATATCTCTGTATGCTTCTCCTGTTCTCTAATTTTTTTTTGGTGCACTGTCTTCAGGAATGTTGCCAGACCAGGCTGGTGGTGAAGTGGACATAGTGAGCACCCAGTCACCTCCCAGTTTCAGAAATCCAGGCAATAGCAAGTCCTCAAGTTGAGAGTACATTAGTCAACAGCTGGTAAAAACAGATTTGTCCTTGTAACTGTGCTGGAAACAGGATTTGGGGTTTTGCATGAATTGAAGGTCTGATGGAGTGTTTTGGATGAACATGGGACCTGGTCAGAATTACTCGCTTATCTTACGGGTTTTACCTGTAACACACTTGTGCTGGGAACTGCCGGTCTAGCTCCTGAAAAACACCATGTTGCACATCCTTTCTCTGTCCCTCTTTCTCTGATGGCAGCCAGGCTCCTGCCTGCCTTTCTTCTCCCTGTGAACTTCATGCTGCAGAAGCCTTTGCTGCAGATGGTGACACAAGAGTTCAGCTGATAATGTTCTGAATGGAGAAAAGGGAAAAGGTCGCCACTGGTCACGTACTCCAGCTGGCACTTTTGGAAATAGCAGTGCCAGAGAGAGTACATTGCAATGGAATGTCATCTACTGAGCTAGCTAGTCAGTCTGAAACAGACGGAAGCCACTGTGTTAGTTGTGCACCTTTTGTGTGCTGTTTGGCCAAATTGTAAAAAAATATTGTACATTGCTGGTTTTGAAAGTACTTCCCTGGCAGGGCAAGGAAAATTTCCATGCATGCAGGGGAATCTGATTATTGTTTAAGGAATACAGTATATACTTAGGGTTATGTGACACTAAAGACCTCTTTGTAACTGGAGGGTTATTGATTTTTGAAATAACACTTCAGAACATGCTTGGAATGATGATAGATAACAATGCTTTCAGTTAACCTGGTTAACTGACCAAGTATCAGTTTTTAGACTAGCTGCCTTTATAGTTGAAGCTGGCCGGTCCTTTCTCTGGGAAATTTATTGTGTTCAGGTGGGTTTTGCCCAGAAAACCTGCAGTGCCAAAATAAAAATTGGTTGTATTTTATTGGAATATAAACCTAAGGGTTTTACAGACAAGGTTAATGTTCCTGCTAAGTTTGCTGAAGTCTTTAAAATCTGACATAGAGGAGTAATTACCATCCTGGAAATAGGTATATATTACATTATATGTTAGGCTTGAAATTTGGATGCAAGCGTGAAACTTACCAAAAGGAGTGAAAAAACGACACCATGGCCAAAACCAGGTTTTAGTGACCCTCCATGTTTATCTTACTAATATTCTACATATTAAAATCCCTCTTCTGTTTCCTTTATCATATTCTGCTGCTTGAGGTTTCTCTCAGCTTGCACTGTGAGGGGCACACAGACTGCCTTCAGCTATAAGGATGTTTTTCATTATGTGTATTTTTAAAATCAATGTAACAAAACCTTTGTAATAGTAGTGTGGATGGTACTCTCATCTCTAGTGTGAGCAGCCATAGTTAATGGGCATCTATGGGGTACTTAGCCCACTTAGAATGTTTTTTAATCTAGGATGGGTACCAGTAAGGTATAGATTTACCTGGTCTTTTGTTTTGGTTTCCAAAACTGCAATTCCAAAAAAAAAAAGAAAAAAAAAAAAGTGCAGTCAATGTAGAAGTTAGTGCTGAGACTGAGTTTTGGACAGTGCTCCCCTTCCTTGTGGAACAGATTCCCCACGGTAGGAAAAATCGGTTGGATTTAGCTGATGAACAGTTGCTTTTTCTTTCCTCGGCAGTGTTTTGACATTGTGGTTGTTTAAAGTAGGAGCTTGAAAACAAGACTACATTATTTAATTTTGTTATGAAAAGGCTTTTAGAGCACAGTTCGTAAGTTTAGGAGTTCTGTAAATGTTCCTGTCACTTGTCTGGAATGTTAAGTATTGCAACGGTTACACATTGCTCACAGCAGTTACAGCTCTGAAGTTTTCTCCAAAGAAGGAGTAGAGAAATTTAGGTGTTATAACAGCCAATTCTTGCCCAAAGCTCTGGTCTTTCCGCCTTTCTGTTTAGAAGAGAAGTAGCAATGTGGCACATTTCAAGCAAATGTGGCTTGAAAACAGTGGATGGATAAGATAACTTAAAGGTAGAATTCCTATTTTTGTAATTCCACAACTTGTAATGGAAAACTGTAAAGGCCCTTTTGGATTTTTTAGATAGAAAGTAATAGGAAAGTCTTTCCTCTCTAAATAACTACCTGCAACAGTTGTTCCAAAATTGCAGCACCCATAAATCATTGACATCTGCGGATTTTCCTCACGGCATAAGAACGTAGCAGACACCGCCCTGCCTGGTGCAGGGATCCATCCCACCTGGTGCTCTGGGTCCAGCCATGGCTGTGAGCAGATGCCCCAGGACAAAAAAGACCCCAAACCAAAGTCTTCCCTCCTACCCTTACTGCTTTCCCACCCTGCGATTACTTTTGGCTCAGAGGGGTTTCTGAGCCCTTTGTGCTCAGCTATTTAGCATCCATTAGGGAATTTCTCTGCCTTGTGCATGTCCAGCTTCTCCTTTCACTCGTGCTTCATCCAGCCACAGTATTCTTTCAATCTGCATTAAAAATACGTCTCATTTTTCTTATTTTGTACCTTGCTCTAATTTCATTTGTTGATCCCTAGTTTTAGTACTGGAAGAGATGATTAATAGCCAGTCCCAGTCTACATTCTAGATGCCATTCAAGATTCGATAGGCTTTTATCATATTCCCTGTGAGATGTCTCATGGGAGCTATTATATACCCTTGATCTTATTTTTGCCCCTTGCTGAACCTTTTTGAGGTCTATAAGAAACCTTTTTGAGGTTGAGAGGCCAGAACTGCACATACAAATTAAAGTGTGGATAGATGGGCAAAAAATGGATTTCTTGAGCGCGATATTTGTGTTTTATGGTTTATTCTCTGTTCCTTTCTTTAGTAATTCCTGGAATTGCTTTGCTTTTTATTTTTTTTTTTGTCTTGTTCCAAACACTGTACTCATAGTTTAATGAAGCTGTGAATCAAAACACTGAAGTCTTGCTGAGCAATGTTGATGAGTTGAGAGCACATTTATGTATGAAGCCGGGGTTGCTTTTCCCCAAGAGATAGATTGCTTTGTGTTTACCCATATTTAATTTTATTTGCTGTTTTTATTGTCCAGTTAGTCTCATAGGGGTCTTCTGTTATTCCACGCAGTTTCCTGTTATCCTTGGTATCTTAAATAACCCTCTAGCATCAGCAAACTTTCAAGTCTTGGTCTTAAGCAATAAAACAAATGCACGGCTTCTCTGGGCTTCTGGAATCCAGTGGTTAATGGATTATGTTTTTGGAATTATTGAGCAAGAGCTATCGTTTTAGAGTGCTTCTGCAGCTTGCAGGCTGAAAGTTTGAGCTGTGGGCATTATAAAAGAGAGCTCTGTGTTTTAGTATGCAGCTTATTTCCTATCCCAGACATGAAGTTGGTGACTGTGCTGTCTTACCTGCAGAGACTTGGGGAAGTTCTGAATCTGTGTTCAACAAGGGGTTGAAAAGGCTTTATTTCATAATCTTTTCTTCATAGTTCTGCCTCTTGGGGCTGTGAAAGTGACCTAAAAATGTCATTCCCTAATTATTTAGGGAATGAGCAAAAGTTGTCAGCCTAAATATATCAAAACCAAAGAACTTGTACAAATAGAGAGTGAAAGTGTCCTAACTCCACTGCTCTTAGATGCGAATATTTCAATTTTCCTCTGTGTTTTGGTATTTGATGTTTCAAAAATGCTCAGTATCCTCAAATTTGAGGCGTCAATTGTTTCTATTTTTCCTAGAACTCTTAAAAGATAATTCTAAGATTATTTATAATTTTCTTAGTAATTCACACTTTTTAAATAGATAAAACTGCTTAATAGCTCTTGATACTTTGTATTTTCATCCAAGGGCAAAAGGCTAATACCTTCTTTGCTGCTTAACCTTCTCTCACCTTACAGGCACAGGAAACTGCTTTTTGTACTCTTGTAATTGAACTTTACTTTTGTATTATCAGAATAAATAAAAATATTAAATAATGGATGAGATTAAAATAATCACAGTAAGAAATCATACACTCCCTACCTCTCCACCCCCTTCAGTTTTCAGGTGTCTAAAGAGTACATAAGAGTAACCCTGAAAGCATTTCATGTTGCCTGGGTGGATGTATCATATCAGTTTACAGTAAAGAGTAGAGGCATGCTATTGGGCAAAACACTTTTAAATTATTATTTATGGAGTTGTATTTGCAGTTGGTATAAAACGCAGGACTGGTTTCACATGCCTCCACCAGAGCAAGGAGAGCGCGCTCCTGAACAAGATTCCCTTTTGTTTCTCGTACTATGTGTGCTGTGGAAAGAGAGTCGTCCGGGAAAGGGTACAGGTTAGAGCGAATAGTTACATTTTAGTTTAGGAATGCTGTCTTTCTATCTGATATTTTGGGCTTGTTTTGGCTTTTTTCCATCTTGATTAATTTTATAATTGATATTGTAGTGCTAGCATTAATCAAATGTTTTCCAGTAAGATCTTGTGTCTGTTGATAGATGAGTATTTTGTTTAGTATTATGAGTCACCTTCAAAAGTCTCTGTTGACTATCTCATGGAGTTACAACTCCTAATAACACTGCAACTTTTTAGTATTAAGCTCCTACTTCACTCTTTGAGGCAGGAGGAGGTGTGTATAAAGGAAAAGGAAGTCTTCGGTAATTCCATCTTTCTCCCTAGGGCAAAATATGCACTATAGTTTTATATGCAGTATTTACTTTTAAAAACAATAGTGAAATCATATTTTAGCTCTCATTTGAATTTTAGTGTTCTGTGTAAATGTTCAGAAAGCTTTGTTTGGCTAGTGAGCATTTTATTTCTTATTTTAAAACTTAGTGTTGGGCAGAGACAAATACTGTGTCTTCCTAAGGAATGTGATGTTCTTTAGAAGCATAAAGGTAGTCTTTCTCTGTGATATCTGGTGTTTGAGAAACTGGATGAAATAGGGCTTTTTCCACTTACAATTCAACAATATTGATGTCTTCTGTTTTCAGTGCTGAAACCCCATCCTCTTCTCCCTTCCTGGAGAAGGTGGGAGGGGAGAAATTTGTCTGAGAGGTCATAAATTCACTGTAGGAGCCTGAGTGAGCAGCTGCTTTTAGAACCTGTAATGCTAATTAATGTCTTGTCCTTATTTTAAGTTAAGTTGGACTAATTTCTATCTTTTTCTTAGTTTTGCAACTATAATTACACAATCTTCTTTCAATGAGAAAGTAACTGCTAGAGCTCAGTTTCTCTGGAAGACAAACGGGAACAGCAGTACCTAACCCTCCCTGTCCTCTAAGTATCTTTGAAGTTCCTGGAAAGGTGGTTCTACCTTTGAGCTTCAGTAAATCACTAATAGTGTTTTTCAATGTCAAATTTATGGATATTTTAAATTAATGCTATGGTGAAACAGGAGGGTTATACTTAGTTACTTTTACTTATTTACATTGCTTTGCTATGCAGTTGCTGTTCTTGAAGCAAATACTGTTGCATATTTTCAGGAACATTTCTAAAATAGGCGTTTTTTGCAAATCCATTATGGGTGAGAAACGTTTGACTTCACGCAGTCTTTTGGCACTGTTGATCTATGTGATATATTTGTAAGAATATAAATGGTTTGTACTGTAAAAGCTAATGTTAGCCTGCATTTCCTTTTGAGATTATACATCCCATGGGTTATGTTACTGTATTACTATACTAAGCTTATCCCAAATGTATTGATCTTTTACAGTGCATGCAAAGACCATGTGTGCAGCTCATATCTGGCACGTTGTAAGATGTGTCAGACTTGATGAATGCGCTCCATAGACTTGATAAATGTATATAGTGAGTGGCCGTTGCTGGATGTCTGCACCCAGCTGGAGCTACTGCTTTATCTAGATGGCCAGGCCAGGTTGTCAAACTCTGCCCAAATTTATGCTAGTCATGTCATTGCCAGTACCCAAGCCTTCGTTATAGCAGGGGTTTACTAGCTCGATGAGCTGCTGGAAAGCCATGGTTCTGATTTACTGGCTTTGTTGCAAGAGTAGAGGATTTTTTTCTTTGAGGTAACTTTTTTAATGCAGTCAGCTTCACAACAAGCTGTGCACTGAAATGTGTTTGATTATTTCTCAAGCATGCTGTGGACAACTTTTTTTTATGTAGGCTGTAGAACATCAAAAATATCATTCAATAGTAATTATGCCAGTTTCACTAAACAACTCTATCCTCTTTGGTCTTTTCAGTTTTAGTTTTCAACTGAGTAAGATCAAAAGCACAAGTGTTCAACTCATAAACATAAAAAAGGCAAGAAATGTAACTGTGGCAACTTGGTCCTACCTGTAAATATTAGCATCTGCTTCTGGAGTCTAGTAGGCAGTTGTAGCACTTAAAATTATGTGTGTATAGCAAACATATTACCTTCATGGGGCTTTTCTGGTTTGGGTTTTGGTTTTCTTGGGAGTGTCTCATTTCACATTATGTCTCTGTTATTTAATCTTCTGTGAAGGCGTTCTGATTACTAGTAGCCATATGGCAGGATGGGTGCATTTTTGACATTCTGATGATGAAACTGCAACACCAAACAAAGTTTTCTGTGTCTGTTCATGCCAGCTTTCAGAGCTAAAGGGAATCTGGAAGCTATAAACAAATATTGTCAGTGTCTGACAATGGAACTTCCTGTTGCTTCTGTTAGCAGCACTTAAAGGTCTGAGGACACAAAACGAGTTTTCCTGACTTTGATAAAAGTCAGACTTGAAATATTCTTATATGCAGCTGAGGTGGTGGTGTTGGGGGGGAAGGAGTGTGTGGTAGTGTACGGTGTTAATTTCGTTAGCTGAAATGAATTAATACTCCTGATCACAGTATTTTTGTGTAGCACATCTCATGCACTCAATCATCAGTCTGCTTTTTGTGTCTTTGAAATGCTTCACTCTTAAAGAGGTGAAAACAACTACATGTGTTTCATGTTTCTAATCAGCCACAGGATATTGGGCTCAGATAAACCTGATCACTCGCTTCCACCCAGAATCTGTAAGACTGAAAGGGGAGTGGAAGTTTCCTCCTCTTGATCTTCCTTCCTATGTCTTCTGACTCAAAGGAGATGAAGAAAACAGCTGCCAACTATCCCACTCTTGCAAGGGTGAAGAAGGTCCTGATGTGACTAGTCCTTCTGGTAGTCCATGCTTCAAGTTAGGGCTGTTGGCTAATCTACCCTTTATTAGGTTGTCTTCCAGAATTAGCAGTTCTTGTGATAACTGCAGAGTTTGGGTCTGCTGCAGATGCTTCTGGTTTGAGTAGTTAGCTTTGTTTCCAGGGTTTAGTTTATTTGCTCATGGTTGGAATGACAGTATTGAGAATTGTCTCTGAGAAGGGCAAGGTAAAGATGCTGAAGTGTCCTGTCTGGGGACCATGGAACGTGGTGGGTTACTGCTCATTTCTTCTCAGAGATAATCCTCATTATTAAATTTTTTAAAATCCCATGTGTTTATTAATATGATTTTAAATAATAAATGGTGTCAGAGAATCTGAGTTTTTCAACTACTTTTAATTTTTTGTCTTGGCATTTTTATAATTTTTTTTTAATAAAAATACTTTTTTCAGTGCAACTGGAGTTACTCTCTCGGTGCTTTAATTACCAAGCTGGTGGTAATCTTTTCTCAGATCCAGTGTTGTTGGTAGTCAGGCTGTTGCCTGAACACTCCCACGGTATTTTCCTTCCCACAGTCAGAAATAAAGAACATTGCTGCCCTAATAAGCCGTTCTTTTGCTAGCTAACGAGTGAACTCTGCAACATGGGTCACTTATAACATATCCTCGGTTCAGTGCCATTTGTGGAAAGAGAACTGAAAAAAAAATATAATTTGGAGTGGAGCTGTAGGAAGCACTTAGTTCTTGGTAAAAATTCTTCTTTAAAAAAAGCAAAAACCATTGGTCAGTCACATGCATTCTGCTTGGCTTTCATTTGTGGTCTTTAATGCTCTTCTGGACTTCTGGTCTTAAGTAGAGCATTGTAGAAAAAGAC
This sequence comes from Tringa tobata, assembly GCA_033628505.1. Lineage (NCBI taxonomy): Eukaryota > Metazoa > Chordata > Aves > Charadriiformes > Scolopacidae > Tringa > Tringa tobata. The sequence continues at coordinate 829,125 of JAHREE010000285.1, forward strand.
GTGGCTTTTCATTTGTATTTTGTTTTTAAAATTTCTTTCCTTCTGCTTGTAGATTTGTTTGTAAATGCATCATAAACAGACAGCCCAGAATGAAGAAAGCAAGCAGGAGTGTTGGCTCAGTGCCCAAAGTGCCTGGAGTAAATAAAACTCAAACAACTGAAAAAGCCAAACCAGAAAACGGCTCCTCAGTGTCTGCAGTAACAAAACTCTCCAAAACTGGGACATCAGCATCTCTTTTGAAGGTAATAACCAATAGAATGTTCTGATTATTTATATTTTTTGCGATAAAGCTTTAAAAAGAATAGAATGTTAAGGCATGTCTTTCATGCAGCTTAGACTAAAGGTTTGTTATAGGGGTAACTGAAGGGAGTTTGGGTAGTTACAAAGCACTGCCCAGGGTAACAGGAGCTTGTGTGACATTCATGCTGTATTTTTCATATTGTGATGTGTGATGTGATATACTTTGCAGAACTTGGCTCTTCTGCAAAAGGAGCAGAGTGGAAGTTCCGTTCTGATGAATGTTATTAGTAGTGTCATGTGTTATGCTTGAGTAGCGTGTCAGTGACTAATGGGATTTGATAAGAGCTATTTACGAATTCTGAAAAAAGAACTAATGAGGTATCTAACATGAGAAACTTTTTGATACCAGTGATCCGTGACAGGTCAGTGCAGCTACATTCTTCTGGCTGTTTTGGCCTTTGCTTTGTGTGAAGTACTGCTCGAGCTGAATTTTCACAAGTTGATTCTTGCTCCTAGAATGAGTTCAAAGGTAGATGGTTTTCAACAACCAAGAAAAATAAGACATACTGAGGTGTGCTGGTCTGGAGTTTTCACCTGGGAGTGAACGCATCTGGGTTGGACAGATGGTCCAAGCCTGCTTGGTCTGCCTCCCTTTCCTGGCATGGACACATGGCTGGACCCACCTCCTTTTGCCTCTCTGCAGCCCACTGTGCAGGGCTGGGGTGCTGCTGCTGCCCTGGAGCAAATGAACAGAACAAGGAAAACGGCTGGTGGCTGCAACCAGGGCCTGAACCACTGTCACCTACAGGAAGCCAGATGGGCCATTTAAATAACTGGCAAATAAAGACCTAGAATTAAAGAAGTGGGAAGGGTTGAGGTATCTCTAATAGCTATGTAGGATTACTGAAGTCAAAAGGTGTGTTCCCTTTCTCTCTTTACTTCTTGTTTTTCTTTTATGGAAGAATGGTTAATAATTTTGCTGATGAACTTGCGTGCCGGGTTTCAGCTAGGTTTTCTCCTGGTGCCCTCCACCTTTCATTTGCCACCCAACGTATCTTGCCGTTTTCTTAACTTTAAATAATCTTTTGATGCTTGTTGACACTACTTATTTTGTATTTCTAGAAACCTCTCAAAGAATATGGAAACAAAAGTCCTTTGTAGTTTGCGTACCGAGTTTCTTATGTCATACCTCTTAGTGAGAGAAAGGAGGAGGAGGATCTAACACTGAGGAAATTTGACCCAGTATGCTTTCACAGTTGTACTTATATTAGTAACACTGCTGGCTATGTTTGGGTATGGGGTTTAGAATTTATGACAATTGTACATTTGAGGCACAGTGAAAATTTTTCTCTTAATTACCAAGACTTATCTCAGCTTTATGTTCAGCCAGGCTTACTCATACAGTTGAATGGCTTTTATTTAAGCTGCTGGTGTGCCAACTGTGTGACTTAATAATAACGACAACTCTTATCTTCTTTGAGTGTTCCATACTTATACAACAAAGTTAGTTGTTTGTATTTTTTTATTTAGTGATACTGGGAAATCACGTTTATAATTACTGGCTTGAAAGAAGTATCAATAGCAAGTTGTATTTTTTTTAAAAGAACTTTTTGTGTAGTTTTGTATTTGATCTTGTTGATGAAACATTTGACGCATTGTTTTCCTCGTAGTGGTTGTAGGATCTTCTCTTAGACTTGATGAATAGATGTATATGTTATGAATTTCATTTAGGATTCCTTGACCAAGAAAAAAATAAGGCAGCATTAAGTACCTTTAATTGTAACATCTTACTAGTTTATTCAGTCCTCAAAGTAAATGTGCACAAAAGTGCAGAAAACTTGGAGTTGGATATTGAATGAGAGGCCACCATTAAGGAGTAGAAATACACACAGTGCTACACCCGTCTCAATTCAGTCAGTAATGATGTTGCAAATTGGAAAATTACTTAATTGTAGTCTGTTTTTTTTTCCTATTCCCTTCATCATATAACCCTAGCCCAGTGTTCAGCTTTGGGTGGGATTCTTTCACTATGCATTGTTCCATAGATTTGTTCTTTTCTGTGGAGTTTTCTAAGTGTGTGGACAATGAGCACAGGAAGAAACTGTGAGACCCACCCTTCTGTACAGCTGAAGGCTGGTCAGAGGTCGGGCTGTCCCTCCGCTTCAGAATGCCTCTTTCTCGGTTACTTCGCTGTAGGTTTTTGGCTCCTACTTTGCCCAGGACTTTTGTAAAAGTTCAGCATCCCCACCACTCCACACAGGTTACTACAGCAGAAGGTTAACTGCCAGCCACTTCTACTTTTTAATCTGTCAAAGAATACTCCGCATATAATAGTGTATTCTTATTTTTAAGATGGTTATTTTTTGAGTTCTTTAGCTAATGAGCTTGTGATCATGCTAACACTCATAACTTTAATTAGACGGCAGTTGTATTTCATACAACTGAATTGCAAAATCCAGTGTCCCTGGAAAGCCAGGACTTGGACACCAACATTTGAATATTAAAAATTAGAATGTGTTTTCAGTATTCATGTGTCTAGGCTTCAGTATTTTGTTTGCAAAATGCAGTAACTTAATTACAGATTGTTGTGAAGTTTGATGTTTCAAGCACTCAAATGCAGCAACAGCAAGCATCAAAGAAAATCCCAGGTAGCAATAATTATATATATATATATATATAAAATGGATTTGAATGAGGTGCAGTAAATAGGATATACATGTTGAGAAGCTACAATGAAATGAATTGTAGAGGTGATCATCCAAGTTTCATTGCGCTGAAAGAAAGATGTGGGGGAAAATGGAATATGAATTTCATAATTATAGAGTGGGTTTTTTTTATATAGCAAATCAAAATAGGTCTGGATGAGCATTTCTAATTATGATATTTTCTAATGTTTCATATTTTAATATAGGAGGTTTAATGCTAAGCAGGATTGCGCTGTTTTCAGCAAATGGGAGAAACTGTTACTCCTTGAGGAAAAAAGCTGTTTCATAAACACGCGGCATTGATTTTGCTTCCATTAAAAATACATGCTACAAAAATACTTTGATTTTTTTAAGGTCAAGAATGGTTGCCATTATGGAGCATTAAGAAAAGAGAGCTGCTGGTTTGTAATTTTCCCAAAACTTTGCTAAATAGTTTTCTTTGCCAAGAGTATAGTATTACAGTTTTGAGACACTGTTTACTAATTGGCTGCAGAGGAGGCAGTGCCTTCCAACCTAGACTAGAAATAGTTTATGGGTAAGTCAGAAGAAGAATGGCTGTCTAAAATTCCTTTGTTTAGTAAGGACTGGAGATGACTAATGTCAGAGAGTGTATTTTACTTAGCTTTTTTTTTTTTCTTCAAGCTGAGTCACATCTTGACCTATTTGGCTTGATAACATGTACTTGTACTATAAATGTCTAGAAGCTTAATCTAATTTCCCCACTCTTTCAACAGGGTAAAAATGCTGACAGCTCAGATAGTTCTTCTGAACTATAAAGTTTGCCAACTGATTGGCAGTAGAAAATAGAAAATCACAATTCTATGCCTTTTGGTAATACCTTGTTTTAGGTGATAGTTGCATCAGAGCATTGTTTCCCTCCCCCTCTACTCTCATGCCTACAAAATTAGTTTAGATCAAATATGAAATCTGATTAGATTCCAGGATAACAGAGGATTGTCATACAGTAGTAGCTTGTGCTCAGCTCTTGCCCCCGCACCCTCACCCCGCACAATAAGTGTGGGCTTTGTCGATTTTGTAGCCCTCTAACATTTTTATTTTCCTGTTGGTACTTCCTTTGGATCTGCTGTTTTGCATGGCTGTGTGACATAGCAGATCAAGGAGCTGTTCTGGCTCCTGGGAGGAAGGAGCCCTTTGAAAAGGCTTCAGTTTACCTGGTGCAGTGTGTAAGTGCATGGTGAAGAGTGACATAGAACAACGGTGGCTTTTTCTTAGCAGAAAAGGCAGCTTAGATGCACATCAAACTAGAACCTCAGAGTAATGTTTTCTTCAAGCCTTCTATAAACCTTTTTAGAAGGCCATACCATTTCCTACATGATTCAATAAAATCATTTTTGTCCTAGAGGATCTTACCCTTACAAATACCTGTTCTATCTGTAAATTATCTGTGTTTCTAACAACAGCATGCAGAACAAATATGTTCTCTTCCCAACCTCCCTTTTGTTTTGCAGCTACTTTTTGTAAATGGCACAAATCTCATCTATGCCTTTTCCACAATACAGTGATCAGTGTTCTAACCATTTGGAAATTTGCTCTTGCAAAAATAAGCTATATGGAATGGGGTGAGATGCACCTTTTTTTTTTTTTGTAAATTAAGTAAATGTACCTTCATTCATAATGTATAGAATCATAATGTTCAACATATAGGTTTTAACATGAGTATATGTGGAAGCTAGAAGTTACAAACCTGCAGAATTTGAAAGTCATGATGTAAAGCAACTGGTTAAGGCCTAAGTGCCACCCTAGCTGGGGTGGTGGTTGAGACTTCAAATGTATTATTCAGCTGAATAGTACAGTTACTCAAGGAATGCTGCTGACACAGCTGTTTTCTTTTAATTTTTCTTGCCCTTATAGGAAGAATGTTTAGCATATTTTGATTGTTTCTCCATTTGAAAAATTGCATTTTAAATAGTTGCAAAGTCTGCCAGTTAAAACTTAGGAACTTAGTATTTCTAGAGGCTTTATTCTGAAAGATGTATTCTCTGTTTGGTAATCTGGTTCTCGAGACTCCTGAACTTACTGCCTTTTCACATTCCAGGCGGCTTTTGTGGCTAACAGTAGTTTCAGGAATGATCATACAAGGTCAGACAGAAGTCCATCAAACAAATATCCTATCTCTGAGAGTGCCTAGTAAAGAGCATGAAAATAAGGGAAGGATGTATCGTGAGGGTGGCTTTTTTTCCTCCCATCCAAATACTGCCCTAGTCTCCAGTGATTTGTGGCTTAGTATTTTGAGCTAGAAAGGGTATTTTATTAATGTTGGATTGATTTGTGGTGTTGTCTGGTTTGATCTTTTTGTTGTGAGCTTGACCACCAGAAAACGCTTCATCATATTCTATTGAAGGACATTATACTAACTTCCTAGTATTTGCTGGTTTAATTAGCTAAGAATTGTGTTCATTTTTATGCTCAAGCAAACTTTCAGTCAAAATTGAAAAGTGTGACTGTGTTGTGGCTGTTGTGTGCTTTCCTTGATTATTTTTTTTTCCTTCTCCTTGCTATTGAAACTTTAGTAATTTTGTATGGGAGAGAGAAGACTCAGTTTCTGTGGTCAGTCACACGTAAGGAGTTGAAGTTCAGTTCCAACTTACCAACTCTGCACAGAGCAGCGCATTTATAATTTTCAACATTCTTGCGTAGACACGTGACTAATCAAATATGTGCTTTTTAAACTGATGGAATCTTTAACAGAAGAAATGTTGGCTATGCAGACTTCTCAGCCAGCTGTCTTAAAGCTGCTTCTTCCCTTTCTTTCAGACTAAGAGTAATGATGACCTCTTAGCGGGGATGGCTGGTGGCGGTGGAGTGACAATGACCAATGGTGTCAAGGCAAAGAAGAGCACTTGTGTATCAACAGCATCTTCAGCTTCAGGGACGACCATGAACACTCTGGAAAATAAACCCAAAACCATTGCAGGTAAGTGGATGTATTGATCCTTATATATGGTAGTTGGGTGGCTTTTTATTTTCCTATAATGTGTTGAGGATCCAGGCTGCCTAATGAAGTTTGGTCAGTAAGGTTGTGGTTAAATCAAAAACCTTCTTCACTCTTTTCCTGTTTTTTAATAACATGATTGCCTTTTTGGAGGGTGTTCCTTTTAATTTTTTCAGTACTGTTTATGCAACTATTGTATAAAACTAGATCATATAAATAACTAAAGAATCATAGATATGTCTAAAATAGTTTATCAAAAAAAAATCAATGCCACAAGCACTATATCTTCAAGATGTGATAATTTGTTGCAGTCAACAATTTGGACGTTCTCTACTGCTTTATAGAAATAAAGTAAGAGAGCTTTCAGAAACTGTTCAGAAAAGTGAAATTATTTAGTGTGTTATCAATGTGGATGGAAATATGTCTTGCCTACCCCTGCTATTTTGAACTCAGTAGTGCTTACAAAGCTGTAAAGCATCTGGAAGTAAAGTAGCAATAATCTACCCTTAATTTGGATTTTGGGGAATAATATGCAACTCATCACTTAAAGGCTTGTATTGAAATTACTGAAAAGAGAGACAAATTTGAATTATTAGGAATAGCACTGCTGCAGGTTTTCTGTACAATTTATCAGAAGCTGTTGAACACAGAAAAAAAAAAAGAAACTTGCAAATGTTAAACTTTAAGATCTAATTCATTTTCAAAATACTGGTAAAGCATAGCAATTGGTAAAGTATGTATCAATTAAAATATAACTGCACTGATTCATGATTAAGGTTGTATAAATGTTTAGTCTACATGCATTTTATAAAATGTATTTACCAGTGTGATTCAGAAAGTCAACCACTGTATTGCTGATACAGTCTTCTATTACAGATACTGTATTTTATATTAATGTTCCTAACTTTCAAAAAACATAGGTACAAGTTCCACAACTAAGCGTAGCACTTCATCTGGAAATAAAGAGTCAAGCTCTTCTAGAGAAAGGATACGTGATCGTTCTCGTTTAAGCCAGAGCAAAAAACTGCCTTTGACTGGACAGGGGACCAGTGATACGGTACTGGCAAAACGCTCCCGTAGTCGCACCAATCTGGAATCAGATATTCGAATGAGCAAGTCCAAATCAGACAATCAAATCAGTGACAAAGCTGCGCTGGAAGCAAAGGTGAACGATCTTTTAACATTAGCAAAAACTAAAGATGTGGAAATCTTGCATCTGCGGAATGAACTACGGGATATGCGTGCTCAGCTGGGACTTAATGAAGAACAACTTGAAGGTGATGAAAAATCTGAAGAAAAAGAAGCCATTGTTGTCCATCAGCCAACTGATGTAGAGTCTACACTGCTACAGTTACAGGAACAAAACACTGCCATCCGAGAAGAGCTCAACCAGCTGAAGAATGAGAACCGAATGTTAAAAGACAGACTAAACGCTTTAGGCTTTTCTTTGGAACAAAGGCTGGACAACTCTGAAAAACTCTTTGGCTATCAGTCTTTGAGTCCAGAGATCACAGCTGGAAACCACAGTGATGGTGGTGGTACTCTGACATCTTCAGTGGAAGGTTCTGCTCCTGGGTCAATGGAAGACTTGTTAAGTCAGGATGAAAACACTTTGATGGACAATCAACATAGTAATTCCATGGATAATTTAGACAGTGAGTGCAGCGAGGTTTATCAGCCACTGACATCAAGCGATGATGCCTTAGATGCTCCATCATCTTCAGAGTCTGAAGGGGTACCAAGTATAGAAAGATCTAGGAAGGGAAGCAGTGGCAATGCAAGTGAAGTGTCCGTAGCTTGTCTGACAGAACGGATACATCAGATGGAAGAGAATCAGCATAGTACAGCTGAAGAGCTCCAAGCCACACTTCAAGAGCTTGCAGATTTGCAACAAATAACACAAGAGTTAAACAGTGAGAATGAAAGACTTGGAGAGGAAAAAGTAATCCTTATGGAATCTTTGTGCCAGCAAAGTGACAAGTTAGAACACTTCAGCCGTCAGATTGAGTATTTTCGGTCCCTTTTAGATGAACACCATATTTCATATGTCATTGATGAAGATATGAAAAGCGGTCGCTACATGGAGTTAGAGCAACGTTACATGGACCTTGCAGAGAACGCTCGGTTTGAGCGAGAGCAGCTGTTAGGTGTTCAGCAGCACTTGAGCAACACTCTGAAGATGGCAGAACAAGACAACAAGGAGGCCCAGGAAATGATAGGGGCATTAAAAGAACGAAATCACCACATGGAACGAATTATTGAGTCAGAGCAGAAAAGCAAAACAGCGATAGCGTCTACCTTAGAGGAGTACAAAGCCACGGTAGCCAGTGACCAGATTGAGATGAATAGGCTGAAAGCTCAGTTAGAGCATGAGAAGCAGAAAGTGGCTGAGTTGTATTCTATACACAACTCTGGAGATAAATCAGATATACAAGACTTGCTGGAGAGTGTCAGGCGGGATAAAGAAAAAGCAGAGACATTGGCCAGTAGTTTGCAAGAAGAGCTGGCACACACTCGCAATGATGCCAATCGATTGCAAGATGCCATTGCTAAGGTAGTGTTCAAAACAAACTTGCATTTTATCATCTCATATAAACCATGAATTTTACTGTTGGTAACTGTAGTTCTTCTAGAAGTAAAGGATTAATAATGAGGTTAATCAGATTGCAGTACTGTTAGCATTGATTACTTTATCGTAATATTTTTTATGGAAATGACATAGGCCTTTTAAAAAATTGTATGGATACATTCAGCCACAGGGTTAACTGTCGGGTTACTTTTTAAAATACTGGTATTTAAACTTCACAATTCATCCCAAGGGCCAAACTTAAACAGTATTAAAGATACCATGTGAATTTTGTGCTTAAGTTGCATGCCTTCTGCAAGAGTTTTGAGGAGTTAATGCCAAGCTGGTAGGAGAGGGATGTCAGTGAGAAAGTACTGGGAGTCAAGGTTTGAGGTGACAATCCAGCTGTTGATGACTTGTAGGACCTTTCACAGGTGTTGAGAAAATATTTTCAAGTTTCAGCTTATGCAGGTTGGTTCATCTAACTTAGAAAAACTAATTATAAGGAAAGCAGAGAAGCATCGTCTTTCTCCAGTCAAGAAATGGAAGGTAGGCAGAGATTTTGAGGTTGAAGTAGACAGACATTTTACCAAATTTAATTTGAATTCTAATTTTAAATGAAAAAAAAAAAAACACCACCAAAACATTTTTATAAGCTTTTAAGCAATTATTATTAAATATGGCAAATACACATACTTTTTTTTTTACTAAGGATTCATCCAGAAGCAGCTTGTGTGTTAATTAATTTTGGATCAAAATATGTATTTCTAGTTCATAAAAAAGCTATTTTAACTCAATTTATCTAGTAAATGTCTCTAGTAGAAGCATTTACCATAATTGAATATAAAAATAAGAATGTGATAAAATTTATTAAATAACTTTGAGTAGGTATTTAAAGGTATATCTTCCTGATGAGAAAATCTGCCAAATTTAATGTTTGAACTATATATTAGTTGCACATCAACATGTTAGTCGTGATCACTAGCCAGCTAGAATCAGCCTCAATTTGGGAGTTAAAAAAAAAAACCAAACCCATAATTTTAGTAATTAAAATTGGGTAGTGCTATTAAAATAAAAAGTACTGAAACAGATGATTTAAAGCGGGACATTTTGTGGATTAAAATTGGTGCCTGCCTGTTCTGACCCACCCTAAGCCATGATCTAATTTCTCTTGTTTTTCTGACACCCTATTTTTGCTGTTGGGCATGGGGGTTAATGTTCCTGTGCCTCTGATCCCAGCTTGTTACTTATATGGAAGTTTCATGAGGCAGCATAAATTTCTCCTGAAAGGGAGAAGTCTGCTACCTCTTCTTTTCCCTGTTTTTTTAAATTCAGTTCCGTAGTTTGCAAGACTCCTCTGGGAACTACTTCAACTCACTAACACACCTCACACACAAATGTGAATCCTGCTACTTGGTTAAGAAAATAAACCATCTCACAGGTCCAGCAAGCACTAAAATTGCACAGAAGAGAGCAGGCTTTTTTTTTTTTTTTTGGCAAGAGAAATGAAAGGTAAAGAGTTTCCCCCACCACTCCCTCCCTTTGCCACGGCAGCTAGATATTAAATTGGATCAGCCGCTCGTGAAACCCCAGCCTTGGTACTATGGTGGTGTTGCTTCACTTGAATACAGGATACCGCTGTTAGAGTAGCTGGGGAATTCTCATATATTCAGCTTGGGAAGAAAAGAGTTTAACGCCAGCTCAGGAAAATAGTTGCACTAGAACAATACATTTTTAAAGGCTTACACTTGACTTCTTGTCCCACGCTTTTTTACGGTTGCAAAAATATATTGTGTGTATGGTAGTTACAAAACTAAAAATGTATTTTAAAATGCAACCGATTTAGTTGTGATAAGATGCATTCTTTTTCAGGTTGAAGATGAATACAGAGTGTTCCAAGAAGAAGCCAAGAAACAAATTGAGGATCTCAATGTAACTCTAGAAAAACTTCGGACAGAACTAGATGAGAAGGAGACTGAGCGAAGCGACATGAAAGAAACTATCTTTGAGTTGGAGGATGAAGTAGAGCAGCATCGTGCTGTGAAGCTTCATGACAATCTCATCATATCTGATTTGGAGAGTAAGTGCTATGAATTGCTCTTGTGGGAGAAATGGTAATTTAAGGACAACTGATGTAGAATGCTGTAATAGTGAAAATATTTCCACTTGTCTTTCGGGTGTCTGAATTCAAGTCAAACTGGGCTTTGTAGAACCCTTCTGCACGAGGTGAAAAAAATCAAGTTGGCTTTGCTTTTCCAGTCCTGGTAGTGGTTGGTGTGGGAATGAAAACCTGTGAATTGAGAATAAATATGAAATCTGATAATGCTGTTTTCAAGTTGTTTTTCAAAGTAGAAGAACGTGTAATTACAGACTTAATAATAGTGTGCTTCTTGTGCATTTTGGAGACTGGATGATTGATTTGGTGTTTTGTTGTTTTATTTTAATGCTCTCTCTTTCAAGGGCCCAGATGTTAGGAGTTACCAGATAGCTTGAGAATGTGTATCATTAATGATTTCTCCCACCTGGAGAAAGGTGTTTTTAGTGGAGTGAACCGGTGGCCCTGAATGGAGGCCTGAAAAGTTACAAATGTTAGAGCTGACTTGGCAGTAGGGATGCATTGTATGTCTCCTTCTGTGTAGATTTGCTTAAGTCATGAAACTGATCTGTGAACCTAAAAATGAATCTGACAAACTTCAAGCAAGTTAGAATAAAACTGTATCTGTTGACTCTTGCCACCATATAAGAAATGTTTGGGCTTATAATGAAATTCAGGTTTACTGGTCTAGCTCTCTGTGCCTTAGTTCCCTCTCTGATCTCCAAGACCTGCTCAGACATTCCTACCACAGGCTGGAATTCTGCAATTAGTCTGTATCTAAATAAGAACTTGGGCAACTGTACCCTGGCAAGCTGTATTTGCACAGTGCTACTTACAGGATTCAAATATCTGCTATTCTTTCATGGTATACGAAGATGAAACAAGATTGCAAAAATCCTAAAGCATGATCCCTTTTAACAGCAAGGGAAATAGTCATAGAAAGGATTTTAAATTGGTCCGCTCTCAAGAAAAGGTGGTGTCTTAACCAAGCTAAATTGTTTATTCAACTGAAGCTCAGTGTGTTCAGACATGTGGGTGTCAGTTTGGTTTCCCTAAGCAGCCCCTCCTTATTTTGAAAGGCAATCACTGCTTGTCTTTACAAAATTGCTTTGAGTTTTTATTCTGCAATTATTTTTTTTTTCTCTTTCTGTGCCAAAACCAGACAGACATTTACTTGGGAGCAGGAGCCCAGGCACATGGTCAGTGGCTCTGACTATGTTCCTGAAGTCTTTTTGTAGCAAAGACTTTAAAAGTTTGAACACTTTTCTACTTGCATTGTTTTGTTCATTAACTGAAATACATTCATACAGGAAACAGCACTGTAGTCAAGTAAACATTTAAGTATCTGACTACTAATAGCCGATTAAAAGGCAGCTCTAATTTTTAGATGCTTCTGCTTTGGGGGTACAAACCAGTTGTCAGATATTTCACTTGAACTCGTAAAAATTCAGGCAGACAAACCTCTGCCTGGGCAGAAATTTTCAACAAAAATTGCAACAGGCTTTGTTACTCATCGTGCTTGAAATAGTTCGGAAAATTCGACTGTACTAACTGATGGCCTGATGTGATCCTTTAGGGAATAAAGCTGCATTTTAGGTCTAGGCAGGAAGGAGAGTGGCATCTAGTGGCGGTAAGGGGGAATGGCACCCGAAGACTAGTAAACTTAAAAATTGTTTTTCTTTGACGCTGTTATATTATAGGTTCATAATGAAACCTCATACAGGAGTTTCTTGGTGGTAGCCTCTAATTCATGACAGCAAAGAATAGCATCTCAGAAAATCTGGGATTTGGAGGAATTACATACAATATGTAAAAGACAGAATTTTAATAATTTGTATGAAGTGACAGAAAAGCACATCTTAGTAGTAATAATTTGTCTTAAGCTGATCAGAACTTATGGTCAGTTCTGGTATTCTGCTAGCCAAATGTATAACGCCTGTGCTTTTCAATGTGGAGGATTCAGTGTAGGTTTAGGCATTATAAAGTACTAGTTAGAAGAATGGTGTTTTTTTCAGCACAAATAACCAAGTGTAATAAAGAACTGTAAAGGTTTTCTTTAGTGAAATTTTATTTTAGATTTTAAAATATGAGGAAATCTAACCCACCCCATAAGGAGAGAATTTGCTAATAGAAAAGTTACTGAGTGAATGAAAGCGATGGCAAGACAACTCATAAATGACAAGTGATGGAAAATTATCACTTAAAGAATTCATAAAAGACACACTTTACAGTTAGGAAAAAGATGCTTCATAGGTCAGGTTGTGAGCGTTCATTCAACTTAATGATTAATCAACACTAAATAGTAATGTAGGAATGTGAAACACTCTAGGGCTGGTACTTAGGACACACTTTGTTGTGGGCTTTCCAAAAAGAAGCACAACAAACATTTTACACAGTAATCTGAATATTGAACTGTCACATTTTAGCTGTTAATACATCTGCCTGCAAAAACTGGGAGCTCTTCGTGAACAGTGGGATGTAAATTGCATTGATTAGAAACATAGAGTGTATTCTTGATGTCCATCCAGATGCAGCAGGAACTGTAGTCAGTGGCAGCAGAACTCATTACCAGTGGGACAAGGAGTTTTAAGCATAGTGCTTCTGTGCTGCATCTTAAAATTCTAAGAAATATTAAAATAGCCTGTATGTTTTTATACGCTCAGTAGCGCGATGAGTCTGCAGGTGCTGGCGTGGGGGTGAGGACTGGGAGAGGGCAGGGCAGGCGGGCATCGCACTAGATGGCGTGTTTCCTCCAGTTCTCATTTCTGGCTTCGGAAAAACTTCCAGGAGTCAGGTAGCCAAACTGTTGCATTTGTCATCTTCGATGGCTTATTCTTCCAAGCAGTTAATAAGAGTCTGTGGGGAAAGTTTTTCGGTGAACTGTCTTCTGATTTGCAGAAAATTTGTATTTGTAGGTTAGCTTACCAGTTGTCAGATGTGTTTTCTGAAGCCTGAAAATGCTCACTGCATGTTCACTTAGCACAAGGTACATGTGCTGAACATAGCAATAGCAATTCTCTTATTCTGTAACTATTTAAGTCAGTAAATGTTTTGAACAAGGGTTGTTGAGCTATCTAATGTTCAGTGGATAAATAGTTCTTTTATGGAGCTGACAGCATTAGTTTTTAATTCTGCTGTATCTCATTTTGAAAAGGATCTTGACAACAGATTTTACAACTAAATTTTTACATTACCGTATTTAGACCTTTCTACTCTAGTGTTGGAAAAGTCAATTGGATGTTAGTTTTCTAATTGTTAGTACGTTTTAAAAATTTTTTTGCTAATGTTGGACCTTTAAAAAATTCAGCTTTCTTGCTGTATAGATCTACTCTCTGACAGTGATGAGCTCAAAAGCAAGCTTGATATGCAAATTGCCTGAGCTTTGATATATCTGTAACCAGTGCCTCTCCCTTGTATAAGGAATTCTTAAATTAACTGTAATGCTGGCACTACTCTGTGTAGATGTGATAATACTTAGATACCCGTCTTTAAGCTAAAAAAAAGTAAATGCTATCCTAGTATAAGGCAAACCAATGTAACTACTACAAAAACTGCCTGTTGTGGATTTGTTTGTGTCAGGATTACTTGATTTAGTGTTGCTTATCAGGCATTGTAATGTCATATTTTGAAACTACACTGAATATTGTGTCTGGTTTTTTCTTTCTTTTATTTTTATTGAAATTATACAATTTAATGTTGATACTCATTTTTTATTCCATAGTGATAAATTCTAACTGCCAATTATAATTAGTAAGGGTTACAGATACAGAATACAGTGATACATTTTCTCTGGCAGCCTTACAAAATTCAGATGGTATCTTAGTTTCTTCCTTCCACCTCCAGTCCTAGTTGTAATGTTTTTCTTTACCATTTGTAGTCTGGATTTCCCATAATCTGTTTTTCTACCTTTTTAAAAGCAAGGCCTTGTTAAACTGTGATTTAAATCAATATAATTTTGTAACATGTAGACTTAATTGAATCCTGCATTAAAACACAAGCAGCTTGCTGACTTGCCATTTGTGATTATCCTGTTCGTTCATCAGAATGGTCTCCGTGTTCTTCACTTACTCTAAACAATAGTTACATTTCGTTTTATCTCAACGCTCTGTCTTGTCTACACTCTTTAAAAGGAGGAGACTGGATAATGGTAGAAGAGAAGTACATGTCCTACCATACTGAAAATTGCAGTGCGTACAGGTGGAAAGGGTTTGTGTGTGTTAGAGAAGAACTGTGGAGGTTGTGAGGCTGCAGAAGGGAAGGGTACCCCAGGGCAGCTGTACAGAGAATTGCTACCTGTGGACCTATTTTGACTACTTGAATGTTCAGGCTGTAATCAGTGGCAAAATGTGAGGAATGGATTTCAGGCTGTAAGAGGTGAAATCACTTATCACTACATTTCAAATTCAGTTGCAATTTGGTAGTTCTTTTCAGTTCCTTTTTTATTTATTTTTTCAAGTCTCTTCAATTGATTGGAGGGGAGGACTGTTTCTAACAACTGCTGTAAAATGCTCTGTATTGTTTATAGTAACTACAGAATATTCAGACCATTGTGTTTTACTTCAAAGCATAAATATACTAAAACTTAATGGTGCATTTCATATCTGACAAAAGCTCAAAACAATGGTATTACACAAGCTTTAACTCTGGATGCATTTATAGTTTCTGGTGTGTGGTTATTTTTAGACAAACTGTAGCTTGCTTTTAGTAATAGAACAGATTTTATTTTTAAAAACACATCTTTGAACTGTAAAAGAGAAAATGGTCATCTGCTAGATTTTGTTTGAAAGCGCTACTGAAAGCTCTTTAGGGCATGTTGATTTGCTGTCATTGGTGAAAGTTATCTAATTTGCAGTGGATTTTTTTAAGCATGTGTTTAAAGGAAAAAAAAAAAGCGGGGAGGGGGAGCAACTTTTATAAGTTTGACCTAAAGCTGTGCTGACTTTAGCCTAAACAAGTTTATGTGCACAGAGACAAGCTAAAAATTGGAGGGTTTTGCTTAAATAACATGGTAGCGTGAGATTTGAGTGGCACACTCTGTTAGGCTTATCTTCAAAGCTTAGAGATCAGTTGGATGCATCATAAAATGTGCAATCTTGTAAGGAGGAGATAAATACAGAAATATCTGTCTAATTTTAGTGTTTCAACTTTTCCAAGCCTGAAAGGTTATCATGTTTTCAGGCCAACTGAGGTTTATATCATTCTGTAAAGAAATTAACTGTGGCATTGAAAGTCTGTGTGCTTGGGACTGTTGAGGCAAAACTCAAGAATTTTTTCTGATGAAGAAACCAAAAGGAATTCCATGGCTGAAAAATTGAAATGTTCTTACGAGCATAGTTGAGGCTGCTTAATGTACACATCAGCATAAATCATCTTAAATCTGTTCTTAGTTTTTGTTGCATCTGATTTAAACGTTTTGAAATGCTTACTATTTTCCATTTAGTCTGCCCTAGCCTCATTTTTCTTGTTAAGAAGCCATTTGATAAAAGACTAGGAGTACTGAAAGTGTAGGCTTTCTTAGGAAGACACTCATAGGTATTGGCAGAGCAAGTCACTTTGAATATACCCTGCTTTACTGGTTTTCCCGAGACCTCGTACCCAAATAAAAGCACTGGAAAGTTTTTCATGTTAGAAGTTGAGAGCCACAAAACTTCACTGTATCGATCTGTTTGTAGGAGCCTATGTACTGATCTTCTGACTACTCAGACATTTATTTTGCAGTTCCATAGATTTATGCCAAGGTTTTGTATTTTGAGCAGCCTAAATTTATTAGGCACCTTCAGTCTTTTTGTGGAAGGACCATTGCTGATATACAGGAAAAATCCTTGTTTCCAGCAGGTTTTGGAATAATGAACATGAACTAAAAAAAAATACCTTCAGTCAGTTGGGCCATCATTTTTACAGTTTAGAATAGCTACATGATGCTATAGAAATAAAATCATCCAATAATCCAAAGATCAGTGTTCTTCTTCATGAGTTTCTTAGTTATAAGAATGGAGTAATCAATCACATTGTCCTTGTGTATTGAAAAAAGTAACAAATGAATAATAATTGCAGTAGCCAGTCTGTCAGACGCCGCACGAGGAGTTGGTGGTGATCAAGCTGCATATGCTTTTGTATAGCTGCTGACAGATTTAAGGGACCATCTCTTTCATAACATGATCTCATAGACTGTTTGTCCCTTTGCTGTAAATATAGCTTGTTTCAACTTCAAATAGTAGCTTGATAGACAAGAATGTAAGATTCCTGAGGACATGAGTAGACTTTTTTCCCTATTGTAGACATGGCTGTGACTGTTATGTCAGCTGCTTTGTGGCAGGGAGTAAACTGTGAATCAAAAGGCTTGTGTAGTTGCAGCTTACCTTTGAAGAGGGAAACCCGCCAGACATCCATGTCTTTAGGATCCTCCCATGTTAAATTACCTAACTTGTTTATTTGCTCTTTGTTATTGCTTTGTCATTTTAATATTGTGAAGGGTGGAGAAGAGACTGGGATTTGTGTAAGAATTGAGTTTGCTTATGCTGTTCCCCTCACCAGTCATAGAGAAGTATGTACCTATGGGCACTTTCCGTCAAATTATTTCTGCTCATACTATTTTTCTCCAGATGGCTTTGGTTATAAAAATGTATCTCTAAGTAAGTTTTTAAAAGCATTTGCAGGTTGTTTCAGTTCTTCTTTTTTTAAGTAAATAGATCTCTGATTAAGATCTCACAGAGAATTTGACTTTCTTTCCAGATACAGTTAAAAAACTTCAGGACCAAAAACATGACATGGAAAGAGAGATAAAGAATCTTCACAGGAGACTCCGGGTAGGTTTAAAACCTAAAAACTCAATAAATTGTAAACTTGGAATTTCATAAGACCTGCATGTGCAATTGTGAAAAGGTAAAATGATTCGATGTAATACCATTAAAATAATTATTTTTGGTAGACAGGCATCATATGGAAATATATTTACTAACCTACAGACACTAAAGAATTCTCAGGGTCACAAAGATGGTGTTGGGCTTGGGACAAAATGTTCCTGTGTCTTCTGATGCATACCTTAATATTAATTTCTTTTTCTGCTCTACTTTGAACATTTTCTTTGTTTCTAGAAAAGAAATCCACTCTTGGCACTCTAGTTATTTCCAGGAAAACTCCTATTTAACTTGTAAGTTAGGTAGTGCCTAGTGCCAGAGATGAGTGTCTTTATCATTCCTGTAAGTTGTCTTCTGTAACGGCATAGGGAAACTATGAATAATAAGGATAACTTTTATTTTTAACTTCAAAATTCTTGCTACTGCTTTCAATGTAAAGTTTTATTTACTTATAGGAGGAATCAGCAGAATGGCGTCAGTTCCAGGCTGATCTACAGACTGCAGTCGTTATAGCGAATGATATAAAGTCTGAGGCCCAAGAAGAGATAGGAGACCTGAAGCGTCGATTACTTGAAGCTCAGGAGAAAAATGAGAAGCTCACTAAAGAGTTGGAGGAAATAAAGTCACGCAAGTATGCAAAAGACAGCAGGGATATTGTCTCTTTTGCAGGGGGGATACAATTTTGGAAATCCAATGTCTTAACTGTTCTTGAGGCTCTGAAAGTTCATAAATTCTCTCACAGTGAGGAAACAACCTGCTTTACACAGGCTTTCAGGGGTCAAAATAGGTAAACTTATAAAAACAATATTTGTTTCTTTAAGTCGATACTTAATCCATCCAGGAGTATTCAGTTTGGTGCTTTTGTAAAACCAGGTTGAAGTGGAGGATTATTCCCTTTAACAGTTGG
This sequence comes from Tringa tobata, assembly GCA_033628505.1. Lineage (NCBI taxonomy): Eukaryota > Metazoa > Chordata > Aves > Charadriiformes > Scolopacidae > Tringa > Tringa tobata. The sequence goes on from JAHREE010000285.1 coordinate 847,448, forward strand.
ATGTGATTTAACTTCCCACAGTGTGAAAATCAAGCAGTGGTGGCTTTTCTGTACCATCATTAATACATCTTATTAGCAGCCAAGGCTTTTGGTAAGGTTAAAAACACAGCTGGATTTTCAGTTGAGAAGAAACCTTCTTCTAATTCTGCATATATCTTGTACTGTTTTCTTTCCACTGGTAATTGTTTCTGGAACTAATTAGAGATGCTTTGTGTATAAAAACACTTTTCATAAAAACAATTCAGTCTGTGATTTATTGTGGCTTGAATTAGGTGCTACAGTTATTTAGAAACTGAGTTATGTGTCTTTCAGAAGTATTAAAGCCCTTCAAATCTGTATAATAGGAAGATCTTGCACAGCACCGTTTGAATCCTGCCTACATTGTCTCTCTAGGCATTGAATACGCATATAGCTTATAATTATAGCAATCACGATTGTGCTGTATATATATTAAACAATTTTTTTTCCATGTGGATGGGCATTTTATAGGATACAGTACACTTAACACAGCTTCCGGCAGGATGTGAGATAACGTAGGCTTGGGGAAAAGCTGATGGTAGGAAGAGCAGACTGGTTACACTGAAAATGGAATATTATCTGGATGAATAAGTGATGGGCATAAGGCATCTTATCTGAAATGAGATCACCAAACAAAGCGATATGAAGATTTCTTACTAATATATTTCAGCAAGAATTGTAATTGTTCAATTACTGCTTGCAAGTGAACCTTTGAGGTTACAGTTGGAGTGTTGAAGGTAGAATTGGCTTGCTGATTCCAGTCAGTGTATTCATTACTGTCTATGCACAAGCATCTTTTGACATTTGATTCACTGCAGACAGAGAACAAAATGGCAACTGGATCAGACTCCTGGGCAGTGGCAGCTACTGTATTGCAGGGAAGGTTTTAGGAAAGTCTGTTACAGTGTCTGAAGCAAAAATCAGTCAATGTTTAATACTTGCAGACTGTATAAAACAGGTTCCTTCAAACAAAACTTGTCTCATGAATGACACTGAATACAGTAACCACCATAAACATTCTGTACTAAAAATCTAATTATTTTAAACGGATTCATATGCTGCCTAAAGATAGATGCCAGAAATGTATTCTCACTTCCTTAGTATTCATTCAAATTGTTTTCTGTTTATGAAGGTGGAAAAAAGCCTCTCCCGTCTGAGCTGATTATTTTTGTGTCAAATGGTGAAATCCTTAAGGCTCATTTTTTTCCATCCATGTGTACGTGTGGGTGTTTGAGAGACAGAAGCAGGAATTAAGCCTGAAATCAAGTATTGATTTGATTGGATTTTCACCTGGTGCTTAAGCTGTCTTATTGACAAATAGTAGGAACTTAAAATGATAATTTAAGTTGATAGTCTATTTCTAAATTACAGTGGAAAGAAAACCAGGTTAATATAATGACCAGTTTGGACCATAGATTTTAATTTAGCTTCAAATTTGTGTTGATTTTAAGACTTTGCACGTTAAAATGTTTTTTAAATGTCTTAAATGGGCTGCATATTGATTTCAGGCAGGAAGAGGAACGTGGTCGAGTGTACAATTACATGAACGCTGTAGAGAGAGATTTGGCAGCTCTGAGACAAGGAATGGGCCTGAGTCGCAGATCATCCACCTCCTCAGAGCCAACTCCTACTGTAAAAACACTCATCAAGTCATTTGACAGTGCCTCCCAAGGTAATTGTTTTCAACCAGTGTAGTAGCTGTACCAACTTACAATTTTGCATATGTTGACATGGATACTTCTAATGGCTTAGCTAATTCAAAGGTAAGTTATTTTATTGTATTGTCATGACTGAAAAGTTATGGATGAAACAAACCAACTTGAACTAGATTACACAACAGATTGTTCACTGCAGTTAAGTGCAAGCATCCTTTTTTTGTCTTGTCTTTATTTTTTCTTTACTGTCACATTGCCAATGACTCATGCGCTGGATGCTTTGATTCACTGTTCCTGTGTATTAGAAATACGTAAACACATATTACACACATAATTATAGCTGGAAGCACAGCTGATTTCAGCCTGACTGTTAAAATGTGAATTTAATGTGCCAAATTAAGCATTCTAAAAGCCATGCTATAGCTGGAGCGGAGTTTGTTTCTTTTAATAGCTTATATTCTTATAGTCCAAGTGCTGATGATGGCTAAAAATAAGGTTCAGCCAGTATCACCTATTAAAAGATGTATGGAGTAATTTCTAAAATGAAAGGGATCTCCCTGTTGAGACAATGGATATTACTATAATTCTCTGATTGGAGAAACAGGTGCTGTTGTCCTTCTCTATAGATGAGTAGAATAAGGAATACAAGTAATTATACTGAAATGAGAAGCACTTGGGTTTTACCTTTGACTATGTATGGGACCTTGTATGGATTAAAATATTTCCCTTGCCAGGCCTTTTGGCCTTGAATAGCATTTACAATAGTGTTACTGTAAGTCTCTGATGTAAAAAAGGCTTGGCTGGAAGAAGACTATATGGCAAATCTATTTTTAACTGCTTATAACATGAAAAAATATCGTTATAGAAGTATCTCTGCATTATTTGGTGATTCTGTAAATTACTCTATTTTCAGAATTGTTCTCTTTGTTCATAGGTATTTACAGTTTTTTATAGTATTAATTTAGAAGCTTTTTAAAATCTGTTATTGGATAAAGGTGCTTTCTTGCCAGCATTACTTTGGTAAAATGATAAATCCCCTCTCCTTTCTTTTTAACCTTTTATTTCAAGCTGCTGTCTGTCATTTTCCTCAGCATTCATGTCTAATGATGCTGTTAAATAATCAGATGATTATTCACCAATTCAGTATTCGTCTGTTCTTACGCATTTCTAAACGTGTCATTTGTTGAATCTCAAAATTCCAGGGACTATCTTTACCTATATAATATGTAGTACTTGTCGACTTTGATTGAAAACTAGAGCTGAGAAGCAGGTGGTAATAGGTTATATTTCTTGTCTTACTGGCAGACCCAGGAGCCTGCTGCCATCTCTTTAATTATCGGGAGATCAGAAATCTAGTAATTCCATCATTTACATCTGCCAGGGTAATAATATTCTACACCTTAGCCTTGTCCACCCCCAGTAAACTTATGGTTTTACCATGGATGATATATTCAAGACAGAAAATTAATGTAATTGTAGAGGAGTAAATGTGTAGGCATATTTTTAAATTATTTTGCAGTCAGTTACTAATTGAAATTCTGAAAGACATGATCTGGTATAACTAGTAATGTAAAGTACAAGGAGAGAGTTTGCTGTAACAGCAAGTCTTCTGTTTCACTGCAAAACAGTGCAATGCTCATGATGGCTTCCTTTCTGTGTTCCTGCTAGTTCCAAGCCCTGCTGCTGCCACAATTCCTCGCACTCCCCTGAGCCCAAGTCCCATGAAAACTCCCCCGGCTGCTGCTGTATCCCCTATGCAGGTAGGTGTTTTATAACTGCACTTAATCCTTCTTCGTAAAGAAGAGCATGTGAAACTACAGGTGGTAATATACAAATATCGGCTGACTTTGTGGGAAATGGTGATAAAATGTTGCCTCAAGTAAGTAATTACTAAAATGTTCAGTCTAACAAAAGAGTCATTCACTGAGAACCATGTTGTAAATACAAGATTTGGCATAATTTGGAAGTTCTTGTTAAATATTCCCAACCAATACTATTTCTGTGCTAGTGAGAAGCACGGGGGAAAAACTTTATCTGCATTCCTTAGTTTTAGAGTTGCTGTTTGTCAGTTCTTAGTCCTGTGCCTGGCACGGAAACAGCAGTAATCCCCTTTGGGCAGTGGACAGACACGTGCGGAATGTGTCAGCAGTCATCAGTATAAATGTATCCCATGTTGCATGGGCTTTCCATACCAGACCTGACCAGAGAGGAATGAAATTATTCTGAATTGATTACCTTTGTTCATTTTGTACTGACTGAGAGTTTGGCCAGTCGGTGATTGTACTGTGCATTTTGTCCTCTCGCCTTTGAAGCTTTGTCCATTTGTTCAGCTGCAACAGGAGCCTGGGTATGCTGAGATTGCATCATCAGTACTGTAATGCTCAGCTTTAGAGATCACTGTTGGGTTTATTATCTCACTAGATGTATGAAGCGAGATTTTGGCAAAAGCCAACCAGTTTAAGGGCAAAGCAGATGGGACCAGGTTCACAAAGAAAAATGAAATAATATACTATGTTTTACTCCTTTAATGTCAGTAATTCTCCTATTGCCTTCAAGATATTATTTACCAGAAGTAGAAAAACTTGATTTTTACTATAGGTCAGCATATTGTTTCGGTAATAAATCCTCTTCGTGTGAAGTGAAGAATCTATATCCATATTAGCTTTTAGTGTTCTAGGAACAATACTTGGAACAAACTGACTGTTCTCCTGCACTCAGACTAGTGCAGCTTTGATTAATTTAAAAGTGAACTTCATAGAACAAACAGCCTCAAAGCAGAGAGAAAGAATTAAATGTTTTTGTGAGACCTTCTACTATTTCTCGTGGCTCAGTCACTCTTGACAGTAGTTTTCTAAAGCAGTTAAGTGCGACAAGTTCTCTGACAGATGCTTTGTTCCTATTGATCTGTCTTTATATTTCTGTTTATTTCTGAGCTCTTGTAGGAAGAGGCACATTTAATCTCATGTTCTAAAGGGCTAGACCAGAGCTTTATCAGACAAAAGAGTTTTTTGAATGAAGCCTAAGGCTTATTTCACTTTATTTACCTGTAAATTAACCATGAATCAAAGTAATATCTTAAAATACTGCAAACCTGCTCAGGTTTACAGCTCTCGTGTTGATGTTCTCGATCTGCCAGAATTACTTGAACTTTGAATTCTGCTTCTGGTACAGAACCAAGTCATTAACAGCTGGCTACTCATTAGTGGGAAACATTGCCTGAAAAACAAAAGGGAGGGTGTGGAAATGAAAACAGCTGCTATTGTCTTTTTGAAGATAGGTGGTTTTCTTGAAAATATTTGTAATTAGCCAGAAGGCAACTGGGTTTTCTGACCTCAGTTATGTAAGTTGCATTTAAAGATTATTTTCTGCTCAAGAGAGAAGGGGGTTGGGTTCAAAAACAGTTTTCACCATCTTTTCCTTTACTTTCATAGTACTACCTTGTTTTCTGCTGTTGTGTTTATGCAACTTTTGTATGGGTTTTTTGTCTGTGGTTTTTACTCTCTTGCAATTAAAAAGTGAGATTTTAATATCACTGTGTGAGTTGACCTATTGACTCCTGTTGGCTTATAGAAGTCATCCATGGTTTAAGTAAAGGTGGAAGGGTTGATCTCTTGTATGGGTGTTGCAGCGCTTATTACTGCTAATCTCAGTTGCTGTCACATGCTATCACAGGGGAAATATTTACATGGAAACCTACTGAGAAACTGGTACAATTTTGATATTATGATGGATTGGTTGCAAAAAAGATTCTCTAGCTACAGATGCATCAGCATGTGCCCTCTCTGAATTGTGTGTATCACTTCATTTTTGTGTTGGACTGCATCATGAATTTCCTCATCTTGCAGAGTTTTTGTTTGTTTTTCTTTACAGTAGTATGCATATGTATAAGGAGATACATTCTTGGATACATTTTTGCAACTGAAAACAAAACCTTTTTGGCTCCAAGCCCACAGTGGACCATAGCTGTTATTTACCATAGCACTTAGCCATACTGCAAAACAATTTAGGAGCAGAGGTACAAAGTGAGTGCTCTTCAGAATGTAAACCCAACCCTGCTGGGTTAGCCCAAAGCCAAGCTGGTCTGGTGTTGCCACTGGGAATGACCAAAGCAGATGCCTAGGGAGGAATAGAAGGACAAAGAAGCGTATCTGCTGCTTTCCCTGAGTACTTTCTTTTTCTGTTTCATATTAAAAAAAAAAAAAAAAAAAAGAGAGAGAACTGAAAAGAGTCATCAGTAGCTAGCAGAAACTTTATCTTCAAATTAGAAATGGCTGTGAGAAAGTAACTGTTGATCTTAACATCTTTAACTTTATCTGTTACTGTAATTATGTTATAACGTGACCGCTACGTAAAAATATGTTATTTAACTCTATCAATTATTTTCTTTATACACCATATCAAAAGTGGTCCATAAAGTTTCTAACATTTTCTTGTGCTAGATCTCAATGTAGGATGAATAAGAGGAGGACTGCAGATTGCAAAGCATCTTTAGTAATTTCTGTCCCATTAGTAGCCTTCATTAATAGCTTCAAAAGCACATGATTCCTCCGAACTTTTGATCCCTTCAATTAGTGTTGAGGAGTTTGAACACTGGTATAAATCACAAATGGTGTTTAGCAGTTAAGTGAGTTTTACAATGTATTTCTAGTTGAAGAAAAAAACTTATTTATAAAGTGATTGGTAGAATCCATACGTGTTTGACTGCACATCGGATGTGGTTTTGTTTTGTAAGTAAATGAGGAATGGCTGATCTGCAAATTCAGCAGAGGCCCAGTCAAGCAGAAAAGTTTCTAACATTTGTAAAATGTTTCAGGAAAAATTGTTCTCCAAGACACTTGCGCACTAGTACTATATAGTTATTGCCAAACAGAACTAGATAAACATTAGTTGGTTTATTTTCCTCTAATTTGCTGTGTATCACTACGTTGCTGCTGGTAGTTGTAAGAGTACAATATGTAATAAGGAACTAGCAACAGTGAGAGTAAGCCCCGTCTGTAGTGCAGCAGGAGCAAAAAGACATACAGTTTGTTTTATAACAAGGAGACAAGATCAGTACAGAGCAAGTTATCAGCTGAGTAATACAACTACTTTCTGACAATATCCGTAAAGGATGTTTGGTTTTAAGTGGTATCCAGAAGCTGAGAAAGTGATAAAGGTACATGGTTATCCAGCACTGGGCCTGATCTCTATGTACCTGTGTTTCCTGGCTGAAATTCTGTACTATACGGTCTTGGCAATGGCAATCCCAAAGCTAGACAGAATGACAAAATGGAATGTTTTGCTTTTAACCTCAGTATCTAACTCTATTATAGTGGTTTCCTTTTTTGAGGAGAGGTTCTCACTTTGATAGCATCCTTGTCCTTTTAAAAAAAAATTCTAGGTGGGTGAAGTGAACTTTAAAGTTAATGCAAGTTTGAAATACCAGCTCTTATGGGAAGCTGTTGTACCCACTTCTGTTCATAGCTCACAATTGCAGTCACTTCCATCTGCACTTTTAAAGGAATGATCTTTGTCATGTATGTGCAGGACTTTTGAGATCTAAAGTGATTAAATTCTTCAAGCTGTATTTTGGAGATGAAACCAACCATTCTTAGATGGTTGGCAGTTGTTTTCTCCATTTGATTTTTAGCACTGGCACAGAAGCATAAGTATTTTGAGTCTAAATGATGAATAAGTAGCCCTATAATCCTGCCTGTGCTACAGGACACTGCAAAGTGTATGCTGTTAACTTTCTTTAATCACAATTTTGAATTTTTCTGCCTTGCCTACATGATTTGGCATGAGAAACATCTGACCTTTATTATCTTATGAAGATAAGGTTCATTTAACCTTCTCATCTAAACTTGGGCCAGATGGAGAGCTGAAAGAGTTTTCAGGATACACACATTACTGGACTGATTGTGACTGAATATGGGAATCTAATAGAAAGGACAGGGTGAATAAAGAAAGTACTATAATTTGCAGTAGGCTCTTTCAATTATTAATTTTAAAAAAAATATAATTGTAGATGCTTTATAGATGCTCTTCCCTGACTCTTCAGCATCTGAATATGAGTTTCACTAAGTTTAAACGTAACTATTGCCGTGCACAGTTCTTTTGTGTGATACTAAAATGCTTATTTCAGTGCTATCCAGTGGTTAACTGTTGTGTGCGAGACCTAACACATCTGTGATCATGTAGTGCCCTGGTGAGACCCCATCTGGAATACTGTGTCCAGTTCTGGGCCCCCCAGTTCAAGAAGGACAGGGAACTGCTGGAGAGGGTACAGAAAAGGGCCTGGATGGTTAAGATAGTTAAGGGCCTGGAGCATCTCTCCTACGAGGAGAGGCTGAGGGACTAGGGTCTTTTTAGTCTTGAGAAGAGAAGACTTAGGGGGGATCTAATCAATGCTTACAAATCCTTAAAGGGAGGGTGCCAGGAGGACGGGGCTGGTCTTTTTTCAGTGGTGCCCAGTGACAGAACAAGAGGAAATGGGGACAAACTTGAGTATAAGAAGTTCCACCTAAACATGAGGAGGAACTTCTTTACTGTGAGAGTGGTAGAGCACTGGAACAAGCTGTCAGAGAGGTGGTGGAGTCTCCTTCTTTGGAAACATTCAAAACCCGCCTGGACACGTTCCTGTGCAACCTGCTATAGGTAGACCCGCTCTGGCAGAGGGGTTGGACTAGATGATCTCCAGAGGTCCCTTCCAACCCCATATGATTCAATGTTTCTACTTACACTTCAGGCTGCCAGAAGCCATGCATTGGTAATTATTTTACATAAAACTTGAAAAAATTCATTTCATAGCTAGTTTAGAGCAGAACAGAAATTAAATGACCTTAGAAAGAAAAAATAATTATATGTATATTTCATTGCATATTTGAAAATACTTAGCAAAATGTCCCTCCAGTTTTTTACAGGCATCTCAGTTAAATAGGAGGTAACAAAAGCTGTTGGTGTTCTGAATAAAAAAATGTTTTTTTCAGTAAGGTTTTTCTTAGCAACAGATAGTTCATGTCACTACACCCAATACACCGTTGCCCTAATCTTCCAACAAAAGCCACAAAGCTATAGGCATATGTTAATAAGACAAATCAAGCACTGAAATCTTGGCTACATATAGGTGGTTGTATTAGATTAAATACATCAAGTTTAACCAGAACAGGTTTGTACAAACAAAATATAAATGGACATGAAAATTAATACAAAAACTGCAAGAGAATTTATAACTTTAATTTGCAACATAGGTTTGAGGAACAGGTTTAAGTTTAAAGAAGATGTTACAATATCACTGCATAGATTCAGATTGACAAAAGCAATAGATAAAGAGGACATGCTGTTTTTCACTAAGTATTTTTAAAGGTTCTTTTAGGGTTTTAGTTACTTTAAATCAGTAATAATGTCATACCTGAGTTTCTAAAGCTGATTCTGTAGTTCCATGTTTGTTTTTTACCCTCAGATTATGTTTGATGTGGGTATTTTTCCATTTCAGAGGCATTCAATAAGTGGACCAATCTCGGCTTCAAAACCCCTTGCTACGCTGACAGACAAAAGACCAAGCTATGCTGAAATCCCTGTTCAAGGTATTCATTCAAGTTCATTTAAATTTTGTTTTTAGCAATGCTATTAATACTTTCTTTAATTTTATGTTGTTTAGTGTCCAAAGTATTATCATATTATATACTTTTTATTGCCATAATATTTACATAGAATCACAGAATATTTTAAGTTCAAGCTTTTATTGCTTGTGTTTCATCACACATGGTGGCACATCATAAAGATACTTTTTTGAATTTTCAACAAGACCATGCTTACATCCTGATAACTCAGCATTATTCTAATAGTTATTAATGGGTGCATAAACTGAGATCACTTGAAAAATCAAGACAAGATGATTTCAGGGACATGTCTTGCAGCTGTCTTCCAGATATTAAAAATACACACCTCTGGAGTTACATTATGTATTGTGTGGTTGGGGTTTTTTTTCCCTCCCCAGAATGAAACAAGGATGATGGTTGGTATTGCATCCTATGTGAATAACAAAATATAAACTTAGTGAGTATTGAATCTTCAGGAGCCATATTGAAAAAATTGAATGGAAATAAATTGAGTGTTGATTTATCTGTTTCCCAATATTTCCCTGTTCTGTGAACTTTGTTTTGTCTCTCAAAACATTGTTCACAATGTGCTCTTCCTGTGAGAATGAATGGCTATCATGTGTTGGGTGTAGCTCTCTGATTTATGCCTGCTTTAGGGTGGTTTTTTTGTAGATGTTTCTCAAGATAATCCCCGTATGACTTCAGGCTGAATATTTCCTCTGAATTTGGTATTCCTGAGGTCTGATGGTTTCTAAAGGGTTCGTTGTTGCTTTTTTTTTTTTTTGTAGCACTTCATAATAGTCTGTATGTGCCAGATTTCCTTCTTGCTTTTGTTGAATGCATATTGAGGTTATTTGTACAATGCAGCTGGAGTTTTAATTTTAGAAACTTGGATATTTTTAGGAATATTGAAGTGCCTTTCCAAGAAGATAGTTTAGGATTCTTTAATTGTTAGAGAGTTCATGGCTAGACATAAGCTTAAAAACAAAAGGAGTGGTATGCTTTATGTAGTTTTTGTGTTTTCATTTTAGTCAGTTAATGCAGGAGCAGGACTGCATTCAAATAGAGAATGTGCCAGACAGAATTCCTGTTCACAACCATATACATTTTTAAAGTATCTCTGTAACAATGTATGTTTATGTCATGTTTTCAGCCAATGAATGGGGTCTTACTTTTTTAATCCTCATTCTTCGCTTTCATGGGATTTTTGTATTCAAATTACTGCCTTCTAAGTGTTTCTATATAAGAATATGTAAACCTTTTGTTTACAGTCTAAGCATTTTATTTGAAGGAATATTTCTTCGATAATAGAAAATGGATTTGATCTTATGCTACAGAAAGTGAATTTTGTTGTAGTTTGATTTTACTCATTGGCAGTAGACAGAACTGCTGTATCTCTACAATATGTAAAGGCACCTTTTTGATTCCGATGCATGGGGGAGGAAAAAAAACCCACATTTTTATTTCAAAAATAAAACCCAACCCAACAAACCAAAGGAAAAAGAAAATCATGAGGCACAAAGCAATCTACTTTACCAATCCACATTGTGAATGGCATATAGAATATTTTTGGCCATGTGCTAAATGGGGATTCCTTGCTCAGCCTTTTGGTTTAACAATTCATATTTTATAGACCAGGGCATGTGGCTTAGTGAGAGGCTTTAGGGAAAAAGGATTATGATGTATTCATAGTGATCTTTATTGGTAATAAGCAAATGTAGGCCTTCTCTTTCATACAAATAAAATCAGTTCCTGTCACTAAAACAGCCCAACTCAGGCACTGGTAGACAATATTTGTGACTCATACTTAAATGTCTTTACATTTAACTGGAATTTTTCTTAATGATGTTCTCTCTTCTGTTTTTTTGTCCAGAACATTTGTTGAGAACATCTTCTACCAGCAGGCCAGCATCTTTGCCAAGAGTACCCGCTATGGAAAGTGCCAAATCTATTTCTGGTAATACCATGTTTTATAGATTATTAGTAAAATCAGGAACTCTTATCTCAATACTGTACCTACAAATACATTTAACTTTTTCAAGAGAAAACTTTGGTCTTCAGACCATTAAGCTCTTACCAAAAAAACCTCTATTCAGATATTTGGAATAGCTTATTTTTCAGTGTTCGAGTTTTGGGGAAAGAAACTAAAGTCTAATGCTAAAATCATACTCCCTTTTGTTGCATTAAGTGGAACTGAATAGATTATTTTTTTAACTGCTCATCTCCTTATTATTGCATATATGACTTGCCCCAACACACCAGATGGATAAGTATGAATCATGCACATAACAGTTGACTTCTATCTCATCTTTCCTTATATTACAAATTTTCTTGAAAGTGTCAAGAAAAATGTTGAAACCTAATATTGCATATGGGTTTTCATGCCTGGTTTCTGAACTGATGCTTGTCAGAGAGCAAGAATGAGCTTGAAAGCTTTTATGTTTGCAAATGATAAATATATGGACATTTTCCTATTTAGTCTCTCGAAGAAGTAGTGAAGAAATCAAACGCGATATCAGTGCACCTGATGGAGCATCTCCAGCATCTCTCATGGCAATGGGTACCACCTCACCACAGCTCTCACTCTCATCTTCTCCTACAGCATCAGTCACCCCTACAACTAGAAGTCGAATAAGGTAAAACCCCTTTCTTGCAGTGTACTGAAATGTGTTAATTTCATAGCTATCCATCTGCATATATCTAGTGTATAGTATTGGCACTGTGACTGCAGACTCTAATGCCACCCATACAATAATGATCTTTAATAATCTTTGGGAGCTTCAGAAAGTGTTTTATGCAGCTCAGTGTATGTTTTAAAACTTAGACCAGTAGTTAGGCTTTCAGATCTAATGATATTAATACCAAAACTTTATGCTCCGCTAGAAACCCAAGCTAAGTCATGTCATTACATAATGGCATTATATCAGTTCAAAGTACCATGAAGCCAAATTCAAGAAACGAACTTATGTTAAGGCGTGTTGAACAAATCTTGCAGAGTGGCTTGGACCCAGGGAGACCGCATGATAAACCTTAACTTCTGAAATTGCAGCTGAAGACAAAAAGCAGCATGACTAGGTCTTAATTCCAGACATTGCCAAGTCTTCTAAATAGCCATTAGTGAATGGGCCTGGGTTATTTGTCCCACAGATGAAATCGTAATGCGAGTTTAAGTAACAAATGGCCAGGCAATCCCCTTTCATTAGTAAGATAAAGAGATAAGTCTGTGATAAATTTAAAACTTTTCTATCTGTAGTGTTATCAGTCAAAGGACTTCAAAGTGTTTAAGCCTCGTGTTATGCAAGTGAAGTATGTACTTACCCCTGCTTCATAGATTGGGAAAACAGCAGACAGAGGTTAAATCACTTTCTTGAGACCATTTAACACAGAGCTTCCTGACAAAATGTTAGTACAGCAGAAATATTAAATTCTTAATGTTCTGAAACATTTGCAATATGTAATAATTACATTATAAAACTGTGGAGTTATTTACAGGTGTGGGTGCTATTGAAAATTATTTCCCTGAAATCAGCTGAGGTGTCCCTTGCTGCTGCTCTCATTTCACTGTGCAGAAGAATTTGGGTCTGTGGGTACTTCAGCAGCAGCAATTATATTGTGTGTGGTAGCACCTAAGTTTAGACCAAGTACATCCAGAAATTTAAAAAAAAAAAACAAAAAACAAAAAAAAACCCCCACCTGTATGTGAGCTTTGAACTGGTAATACATAAGATTGCATCAATGGCAGCCTGCAGACTATAGGAAATGGCATGGCATTTCGTGGTAAAATTGTATGGTTACATTTATGATACCATTACTCTGCTGCCCAAGCATTGAGTGCAATGCTAAGTGCTACAAGAAGACTTCCCAGTGGAAGCTGCAGCAGTGGGTGCGTGGTGATGAGTGGAACAGTCCTCAGAATGTTGCTGCTGAACTTCAATTTTTATGTGATTGTGTTTCTCTTTATTCCCCTACCTTTTCCTGAAAGTTGTTGTAAAATAAAGTTATTGTTGTAGTTCACTAAAACAAATACCTGCAGTTTACTGTTCCCCGTTCTAGTTGGAACTTCCTTGGCTCTTTGACTTGGAATACAGTTGACCTAATATAAGAACTTGTAAGATTTGTATGTCAAACCATTTCTCATTGTCTCCATACAACTTACACTAACTTATTTTCTTCTGCGGTGTTTTCATAACTGTGAGAACCTGATATAAACCGTGTGCTTTTACTGGAATTTGAGAACAGGCTGTACAGCTCCCTCATGGCTAAACAGTATGTTTAGTGTAAAGAGAGGGAGCTTTTCATTTGAGTTCTCGTATGTTGTCCTGAATCTCTGCTCTAAAGTTCTCGTAGTGTTGCATAATCTTCGTTGTAGATGGAATATGCGATTATTTATTATTTGTTTCAATCACCAGTGGAAAAAATACATCAGTTTGGATTGTTGAAATGTGTTCTGATTTAAGAACTGAAGTACAGAATTTCTTGAAGCATCATTCTGGCTGTGTGGTACCTATGAAGTTTAGATACAGGAACCTATTCAGATAATTTCTTTCCTGTTTAAAATACACAATTAGCAACTTCTTTGTCACATTAAATTGCTCTGAAATTAGCAGTTGGGTTTGAAGGCTCATACTGCTGTCTTTCATGCTGAAAAGCACATACTGTTTCCTGTTCTGCTATGCGTATATTTTCATGGATGTCTGAAATGCCACCACTGGTACCTCTTTCTAAGCAACTAGGAGATCTTGCCATCTGTATTTCAGTGAAGATTGACCAACCAAATTGCAATACAAATACTTAAGGTTAGTGCCTTAGAACATTTCATTGTATGTTGGCACACGTTCTCTTCTTTTATGAGTTGAGTGACAGATGCTGATACGTGGAACGTTCTCTGGTGTGCTGTTGGTAACACACTTACGTGAGGAATCCGCATTCCCTGCATGCTTTCTTTTCCTAGCAAGACCTGAGGAATTGCCACCTGTAAAACTATAGCACATAATCCACTAAAGATATTTTGTATTTCCACGTTCCATCCCTCTTTTCAATCACCTCGTGGGTTGTAAAGAACAAAGAGTTGAGGATTTGAGAATGAATATATACAATCTGTATATCTCTTTGGAAATACCCAAAAGGAGTAACTTATGGTATTATCTTTGTGGTTGGTGTGAGAATCCTGCTTATGTCTGCATAGAACTCCTTAAAAAATGGCAGATGAGGAAATCTTTGCAGTATGGATACACTGACAGTTACCTTAATCTAATTTCCCAAATGGAAATTATTAAAAATAAGAACAACTGCTGGCACAGTTAGTGCAGTAACCAAGCTCTATAATAGTGTAATACTTAGTCTTTTTGTCAGAGCTGTTCACTACATTATCTGTTGAAATATTGAATCACGTAACTAGGCCACTACAAAAGTATTAGCCTCTATAGTATATATTTCTTTAATTGAAGCACTCATTTTTGTAGGCCTCGTAAAGGGATGTAACGTAACACTCATATGGAAAACTGGCCAAGCTGGATATATTCATTCTTTTCTTCCCAGTCTTTCCTTAAAGAAAAAATTACTTAGGATAGCATGGCAGACTGGAAGTGAAATTAATTGATAGCTTTTATTGGTAATTGAATATTATTATTTGAAAAAGGTGAATCATTATTGTGCCAGCTTATCAAATGGCAGATCAGCTTAGTTAGAGCTCCTCCCTCTTTTTAAAGAACTCCAGATCTCAGGCAAATGTTCTGTTAATAATAGTGTGCTGCTAATATGCAAACTTGTTTCAAGGTGACATTTGTAATCAGCCATGAGATGCAAAAGAGATAGCATCAGTTTATTCTCTTTCTCAATACAAAATAAAGTCACTTGAGTTAGCTTAATGGTTCAAGCTGGAACTTACCGTGTTGGGAGTTTAATTTTCTGAGCTCTTAAAAAAAATATCATTGAAGTGTAAAGACCTAGAAAAAAAGCTTAATTTAAAGCGGAAAAAAAGGATTATTTGCTAAGGAAAGAATTACTCCAAAATAACTCTTAAGTCTCTGCAGGTATTTCTGTGTATTCTGTTTTTCAGTCAGTAGTGCTTTACCCTATTATTTTCACTGTGACAAGAATTTGCCCTTTTTAAAGCTTTACAATAGGTATTTCTGTTGCAAAATACACATTGCAAACTCTAAGTTGCCCTTCTGCTTTGTTCCTAGGGAAGAGAGGAAAGATCCCTTGTCTGCCCTAGCAAGAGAATATGGAGGATCCAAGAGAAATGCCTTGCTGAAGTGGTGCCAGAAAAAAACAGAAGGCTATCAGGTAACTAGAGCCGTTTAACGTAGCAAACGTCTAGCTGCAACACATCAGAGTCTGCCAATGGCATAGGCCAGGCTGCTCCACAGTTGACTGCATAGATTGCAATGGCACTGGTATGTACTGTACTCTCTTCTTGGAACACATGCTACAAGTCCTAACCTAACTAACATTAATAGCTCTTTAGTCACTTTGCTCCATGTTGGTAATAGTTTCTTTCTTAAGGGGGCAGCTGACCTCCAATTGAGGCACTTTAAAACAACCTTTCACACTTTGAAACTGTAACTGAAACTTTAGCAATTTAAGGTTTAAATTAATGTTTCCCAAATGCAACTAAAGTACCATTTCTCGGATTTCAGAGATTATTTTTTTTATAGGTAATTGGTGTAGTTTTATTTGGATCTTTCAGTGTGCTCCCATTTAGTCTCTATTTACGGACAGTTTGTTTTGTGAAGGTTGCATTGTCTTGCATTTTGAACTTGGCTTTCTACTTTGGTTTCAGACCTTTTTTTTTTTTTCAGTTAGTCTAAATGTTATGATACGCCAAAAGAACTAACAAGATAACTATCCAGAGTTCTCCTGATTACATTATTTTTTCAAAAGAATTGTGGCTTCAGCAAACTAAACCAGGATGTTAATAGTCTGACCATGATGTATTTGTTTGGTTAACTTGTATTGAAAGCATTTGGAGTTCCCAACACAATCCTCAGTTTAAGAACTTTACTCTTTCCATGACTTGGGACTCACAATGAAGGAGGAAGTTGAGAGCCGCATAACAGGATGATCGCCCATCCATAGGAAAAGTCGTCTTTCAGTACAATGGACAGGCTTGTGATATAAGCCCTCCCCCCTCTTCCTGTGGCACGTCTAGCACCAAACTGTGCTATTTCTGAGGATAAGCTTCTTTGTGGAAAGAGCCTTTCTCCTTCCCCACATTTTAAAAAAGGCAGGATGTTATATTTCTTTATAAATCCTCTAAAACTGAATGCAAAAATATTTTCCCATATTGTCTTGAAATGAGAGATGAATTTGACAGCTTCCTTATCTGCTTAGGAAAAGTATTCCAAACTTTTCATTCTATAGTTTTGTGCACATGCAAGAGCATGCTTTTGTTTATATAGAGTGCTACTTATAATTACTTGAATTTTATGACCGCTGATAGAAGAGTAGGTTTTGAGACTTACTGCACTTGCTTCTACAACTGTAATACGGTTTTCTGCTTGTGTTGCTACTGGGAAACCATAGCATATAGCATCTGTAGAACCATGCCTTCTTTTGAAAGAGTAAGATAATATCAGGAGGTAATATTAAGTTAGCTTTTTGAGAAGAATGTCTTTTGCTCTAGGCACACTCATTTTTCATTTCTTAATTGTACAGAATTTGATTATTTTCAGCATCCCCTGAAATTCAATTCTGGTTGAATACCATGTTAGTGGTGTTCTAATGTTTTAAACGTATCTGGCATTGTATTCATTGTGAATAGTGCTTATTCAGCTTTCTGGCATCTCAACAACAGTATCATTACCAGATAAGGAACTTTTTCTTCCTCTCTTCCTCTCTTCCTCTCTTCCTCTCTTCCTCTCTTCCTCTCTTCCTCTCTTCCTCTCTTCCTTCCTCTTGTTGAAGCTCTGCTTGGTTTTCATTTTACTTTAAAATGAGGTGGATTCAAAACTGGCAAGCAGTAAACAAGTATCAGGATAACAAATATCTCCCTTCCTGATTCACTCCTACTGCAGGTACTGTAGCTCTCTGTCTCCTTCGCTGTCACCCAAATATTGTCAGGGTACCTTTTGGTACCTCCAGCTCCTCCTAGTGTCTTATACTCTGCCACAGTTCCCTTTTATCCGTAGCATTTCCCATCATTATGATTTCTGCTTTTCTACTATACCACTGTTTGCTTTTGTTTGAGTTGGCATTTGGGCAAGAGCCAGCACATGTCTTTTAGAGCTACCTGCAGAGTGACTGACCTGCCGTCTGCTGACTCCGAGCTGCTGTGGGAGTCACACCGAGCAGTGGAGTCCTAAATACCCCAGCCTTTTCCTCTGTAGAAATAGCAGTAGGTCCAATTTCTATACTGTTACCAATTTAAATGAATGTTAGCTGTTAACTTGTCAACTTACAAATTGAGTCTGTAACAAGTTCTAAAATCACCTGGGAGAGTTTAGCCATGATTTGGAAACAAAAGAAAAAAGTCTTAGAAGGCTTTTGTTTCAGAATAATTCTTTTGTTAGTTTTGTCCTATTAATATTATTTTTTTTTCTAATGCAAACTAATTAAACTACCAATATTTAAGTAAAACACGGCCTCTAAGCTAGTATTTTTCAAGAATGTCTTTGCCGACATGAAAGATGTGTTTATGTCTTCATCAATTCCTAACAACAATCACTTTTTTGATCTTGTTTTCTCCCTTGTACCTGGAGGTGATGTCTCACAGCTGTAGTATTTTATGCAGACATGTATCTAAAATATTTATAGAAAATTATTTCAGTTGTTGGTGTTTCACAGAGAAGGTGGAACCATGCATGTTGAGTTAAAGCCCCATTTCTAACAGAGCCATGTTTGCTCCTGGCATTGCTTTATAATTCCATTTCTGGGATGATATTTTGCACTGGATATTGGAGAATGATTGAATTTCTGTTTTATGGATGGACTAATAAATAGTAATCACACAAATGGACAGATACAAATCTTAATTTCAAAAAATTTTTTAAAGTGTACAGAGTTATAGGTGAGCTGCCAGTGGCTTAAAATGTTAAAAACAAGGTATGATGTAGTTGGCTGACCCTTATTAATGAGCTGCAGCATACGATTGAGCGTTATTGTCCTGGCAGGCCAGCTGTAGTTCTTGAGCTGCTTTTTATTCCACGTGTTGAAAATACTAAAGAAGAAAAAACAAACAAACAGCCATCACCCCAAGGTCTGTAGTGTTTCACAGAGAGAAAGTTTCCTTTATTCACAAGATACTTGTGGAGAATACGGTACTACTTAATTGCTTGGTACAACTTGTATTTTTTTTGTCTGCTCAAGTAAAATGGAAGAAGAATAACTTCTGCTCTCCTGTCACCTCTAGGAAATGACTTTGTAAGCTTTTGATTAAAAATCTTAAGTATCTCTGTTCTAGAGGCTGAAATTTTATGAATGCTAAATAATTCAAAGATGATAGTGTTGTGCAACTCTAATTTCAGCCCATTATAGTGGAAGGATTTTATTTAAAGCCCTTCATAGACATTTATACCAAACTGTGTTTTCCACCTCTGACAAATACATAGTTCCACATAGCAGAATTTTTAAAGGTATCTTAAGACTTTCTCTTTTGTGAATGCATTATGATGAACAAGCTAATACCTAGCCCTGTTAAAAAAGCATAATAGATTAGTTCATTGTGCAGTTTTCTTGATTTACTCAAGCAAATTTGGAAGGGAATAAATGAGTAGGTTTCTTTAAATATAGTTAAACAATATTTAATTGTGTTCCAAATCTGGTATTTTTTAAGGAGTACCTCAATAAAAAAATAAAGTTAAAATGGACAGTGAAAATAAGATAAATTCTTACTGATGTAAAAAACTGTATTTTTTTTTCTGTTACTATATTGTTACTTTTAATTTACATGCTGTCTGAATGTTGTTTGCAAGCAGAATTTCTCCTTGAAGCTTAGGTCTGGAGAATGGTGATCTGCAGAAGGTCATTGCAGAGCTAATGGCAGTCAGGTTCTGTATTAACTTCCATGTAGAGCCTGTTCAGTCTAGACAGTATTGCACTCACTAACTTACTGAGTTTAATTATAGTCAGGGTTGAACAGATCCCTAAGCCACAAAAGAGGAGAGTTGCTCTCTTAAGGTGATTTCTTATTTTAAAAGCATTTAGATAAAAGAGGAGCAAATCACCTTTGGTCTTCAGGTGAACAGATGCAAAATACTTGAAATTTGATCACATTAGCTTTGTTCAGGACCTGACATACTGATGCAGAGTCTGGTGCCAAGTGCTGCATTTTCCAGAGAGAAGAGAATCCTCCTGGCTCCTCTGAAATATTTGCAGTGTCATAAAACTGTCATAAATTCCAGATATCTTCAAAGCATAAAGTAATCCTGTCCAGCTGTTATGGAGCATTTACCCTAGCTGGAACACAGCTACTTTCATTTTGAGTACACGACTCATAAAAGTCCATAAAAGGATGTGAGAATGCATGTTTCATGTTAAGAAGGGGACCAATAAACAGGATACGCACATCCTTACCCATTCTTATCTACAGCAATATTTCAGTTTATTTTCCATTTTTTGTTGGCATTCTGAGAGATAATTCACTTCTAGAACTCTAACACCAAAAAAGCAATTGACACAAGATAGCAGCAAGAATAGACTAATTATTTTTTTTAACCTTACTTCAAGCTTTCCACGATTCCTAGCTACAGATACACTGGAAGACCTCCTTACCATAGCCTTGTAGGACCTGTCCTCTAAGTCATGCAACGGTGCTTTTTCTGGAAAGACCATATAATTTCTACCTTCTGTGCGGATCAGAGCTACATGTCTTACAAAAAATTTGAAACTTATCTGCAGGGCAGCAATAAACAATAAAATTGTTTAGTGATTGAGCAAGGTGATTGATTATCAATGTATGTGTACCTAACCCTATGCTGAATGCACCTTGAAATCAAGCAATGCTTTCATTTGTACTCGAGTATTAAGTGTAGAATAACAAAGCTAAAGGTAAAAGATGGTTTAAGTTGCTGTTTGTTTTTTTTTTTAAACCTGTTCTTTTATACACATCTTTATCAACACTATGCTAGATCATATCCTATCAAAGTATTGTATGGATTTTTAACAAAGCACAGAAAAAGGACAAGACTGTGCTTGTGTAAACCGATGTTCAAATAGCGATTGCGGGCTGTGTGTGCTTTCCCTGGTGCTGTCTGGTTGATTCATCACAATAGTCAGGCTGCCAAAACACCTCTCTCCTTGCTTTAAGCTGAAATGCTTTAGCCAAAAATTGTTGAGTTAAGGAAGGACATGCTTCCTTGTTCTGTTTGTATTGGATTCTGATATAAGAGAAAGGTCAACTTGTTAGACTTAATTACGACAAAATTTAGAATAAAATATGAAGCTGTCTGTATCTCTGTAAGTGCTTCAAATGTTAATGTCTGAAGCTACTATTGGGTTTTTTTTGAGAATGACTGCTCCTTTTATGGTTCTTTTTTGTGCCAAAACTGAAAAAAACATATCTTTGGTATGGAAAGAAACATTAACAGTCAATATTTAAGGGTTCTGATGGTTTATATTTGCCACTTACTACTTTAGCTGGGATTGAAGAGGCAGTAGTTGGGACCACTGTTAAGTCTCTTCCAGAAATACTTTTACATTCTCACCTACTTCCAGAAGTACTGATACCCTCACCTTTAATCCATGATTTGAGAATCGGGCAATCCTGATTCAATGGAGCATGGATAGCAGTTATTTTGTAGGTTAGCTTTCTTTTTTATTTTTCTTTTTTGTGTGTGTATGTGTCTTTAAAAGCTTTTTAATAGTAATTTTCTGCCGTGGGAAGAAGCCTGCCAAGATCTGTACGCTTAAACCTCAAATCTTGTTTTAATGGTTTAATATATTATAGTACAGAATCTTATTAATGCTTTTGCTTTCTCAGCCCACTTATTTCATTAACTAATACAACAGAGACATGAACACATGTTTTTATTTTCTCCATGTCGTAACTCATTTGTGAGCCAAACTGAGTTAGGATGTGGGAACCACTCCTCCTTCTGCAGGGCAAGGGATGGAGAAAAAGCTGCGCTACAGTATGATCCTCTGCTCAAATTGTAATGCACATAGTGCAGGGAGATTGAAGACAGCTGTGGATACGGCCGCTGAAGAGAGAGTTAAAATAACTTTGTTCTCAGTTTGTAACTATAAGTTAGAAACCATGGTTTCTATGTTTGTTTTTTTTTGGTGTTTGTGGGGTCTTTAGCTTTGGAGTTTTTTTGGGGGGAGGAGGTTGGGGGTGGCAGAAAGTTGAATCACTTAGTTAAAATAGTTAATATCTTTTTCTTGCTTTTTTTTTTTAAAAAAAAAGCTATTTTAACTTGTCATAGAAGACCCTCAGTTAATTTAGGATTATTGCAAAAACCAGTAGGAGAAAATTTCAAAATTAGCATTACACTGGTTAAAAACACTTTAAAACTGTGAATTCTAGAAAAGTCATAGGTTGGGAGAGACCTTAGACTGATGTTATGCACAGCCCTGTTAAACAGTCTAGAAAGTTTCTAGTGAGGGAGATTCATCCACTTCTCTTGGCAACCTGTTCCAATTCTTAATTTTTTCATAGTGAAGACTTTTTTTTTTTTTTTTTTTTTACATCCAGACAGAATTTCTGTGGAAAGAAATTGTGCCTGTTGTGTCTTGTTCTGTTACCATGTGTACTTGTGAAGAGAGTACCTCCATCTTCCCTATAAATGCCTTTTAGGCATTACATCTCTCTTGAATCTTCTTTTGGCTGAATAAACTGAATTCCTTCAATCTTTCTTCATCTGACAAGTTCTGCAACCATCATCTTCTGAACTCTCTGCTGGACCCTTTTTTATTCTTCAGTGACTATTTTGAGCTGGGGGGACGCAGGCTCTGCACCGTGTTCCAGGTGTGGTCTGCAAGGGCGCAGCGGGGTGTAAGATCCCTGCCCTCAATCTGCTGGCTGTGCTCTTAGTGGTGCAGCTCACCACCCAGTTTGCCTTCTTTACTGCAAGGATGCACTTCTGGTTTCTGTTCAAATCCAGTTCATTTACTGTTTAACCACTATTGTATTTCATTCTAAGCCGATGGATCGTTTTGTTCCTATTACATTTGAACCTTGTTTCAGGAAGAATCTCCTTACTCTTTTTTTTTTTTCTTCCCCTATGCAAGCACAGGGGAATACTCGTTTTGCAGTGGCTGCTCGTACCCTACACTTGGCAGTTTAATAGGAGCTTGAGTCATGCTTGAAATGGTTTTTGGTTGTGGATCCAGCAGCGTGTTCCCCTACCATCTTCCTCTTTCTGTCATGGCTGTAGAATGGGTTATAGAATTTGGTCTGAGTATGTAATATGTTATATTCTTATGCTCTGTCTCTAGAAGAGTCTTACAAATTTTTAACTCTGTTTTTCAGTCCTAGTTGGAAAATCTTCCACAGATCTTTTTATGACAACAGCCTGTTGCTTAACTCCTTTTGTTAGAATTGCCTTTTTAAAAATTCACTCCCAAATACTAGAGGTGACTTCACTCACATCCTAAGTATTAAACTTTTATAGACAAGGACTGATAAATCTCCTTGTAGTTCACCTACCTCTAGAAAGGCTTATTCCTCATTTGACAACTTATCTGAAAGTATGTCCTTCAATTGCTTTAGTACTTTGTGGTCTGAAATGGTTTGAAGAAAAATTCCGGATTAGATTCCAGCAGAATTCTCTTAATAGAGCCAATTACTTAATAAAAGCAGTAACAAATAAGAAATTATGTCAGAGATTTTAGGCTGATGTTCTGTTTACCGTCAGTTCTTTGAGAAATAAGAGCTTAATGCAAGATTGATTTCATTATACTGACCAAGCTTTTTCAAAAAACCACAAGTAGTTAAAAGCATTTGGGAAATAAAATTGTGCTGAATTTAAATGTGCCAGTTATGTGCTCAAAGCCCTACATAAAAAATTAAATTTTCAGTTTAAATGACAATCTGTCCAGTCTCTAGATTTGTTTTTTAGTGTCTGACCAATATTATACTTTTTTAGTCTGAGAGATAATAATAATAATTCATAATGCTCAAAGCAATTGGAAACAGAAACCAGTCCCTTTTAATTGTTTCCTTCCGTTGTATTTAATTCAGCTTCTCTGGATACATTAAAATTCTTGGATGATGGGTTTGTTTTCTGCTTGTTGTCTTGATAATGAAGGCTGGACCCTACAGGGAGATTTACAAAAATAGGGTATTCCAAGTTCTTTTTGAGAACCAAACTTGCAGGTGAGCTTTTAAAGTAGCCCTTTTTTCCAACGTTTATGTTGAAAATTCAACATTCTGTGGATGCTACTAATATTTAAAGCGACATTTTTAGTTTATAAAACTATAATATTTAAGGGAAGATGACTTTTTCTTATTTTAATTCCATTTACTGTTTTCGGCACAACTGTGTCCTCTTTTTCTTACATGTTGGGGTGAGGGAATATGCTTACAAAACTATGAAAAATGTCTCTAGATTTTGGAGGTGAGCGCTCCTCCTGGTTTTTTAATCACGTGAGGAGTTCTGTCTGCAGCCCCACTTGTTCTATAGGTCTGTTTTCTAGTGCATCCAGAGTGCTTTGATACCTTGCAATTCCTTTCTTTGTGTATTCTGAGCACGAGTCTGCTGCCTTCATCCACAGGGTCAAACCTGTGGTTTGTAGGTTCAGATGTTCTCGTACACATGACCGCAGCATCCTATTTTCTAATCTTGATGAACATGTTCTTGCCTGTTGATGCCCATCCTGACTGGTGCAGAGATCACTGTCCTAGCTCAGTCCTTTACCAGTACGGCATCATTTGCTTCTCCTTTCTCTGTGCTCCCTCGTTTCCAACAGAAGCTGTTGTTCTCGCTTTGAAAGTTCTGTACCCTTCCATCCTTCTTTCAATACTGAGACCTCATCTGTGCTTCAGTGATGCTGGTGTTCAGGCTCAAATAAATATTGCTGTGCTTCCTGCGAAACATGTAGAGCAACCTGGGAGAGAGCAGAAACATTGGAAGCTCTGTGAGGCTGGTACATTTTACTGGTACAGTGACTGGTGACTGGCTTTAATGGACTGGTGGTCTTTGGTAAATAGAGCATGTTCTGCAATAACACCCATGCACCAGGTACTTGTTGAAACTATACCCAGCCTTAAGTCACTAGATTGGAAACTAACGTGTTAGAAACTGTTAATCGGGTTCAGCGACACTGCAACAATCCTCCTTACTTTAATAAGGAATGTCATATCTATCCTTGTAGTCCTGAGAGTTAAAAGTTTTCTATTGCACTACAGTAGCTTTAACTAGTATGATTTTTATTTTTTTTCTTAATAGTTTGGCTCGATGCATGCATGTATGTATGTCTGAGCAGGTCTGTGTTTAACTTAACTGTGACAATGCCAATGCATATCTTTCTCTTTCCCTTTCCATTTCACTTGGCCATCCTGGGGAAGGGAGAGGATTTTAGCCAAGGACTGAGTTTTTCTCTCTCAGTAGATTGTGTAGCAAAGGAAACATGGTCATTCCTATTTATTTTTATAACTAGCTTGCCACAGCTGACTGGGACAAGAAAAAGCCCCTCTCCCTACCTTTATCCATCTTATTGATACAGATGTGATGTGAGGCATTACTGGTTATGGGTAGGGGGAAAAACCTTTTCAAAAAGTAACTTTGTAAACAATCTGATATTTATTCCCTTTGTTTTTTTCCTTAAAGCCTTGTACTGTGCGTTGCATTTGTTTGCCTAATTTAAGTAACATTGAAAAAGTTTTAACCAAGCATTAATTTAAATCAAATTTCCTGCCTCTCTTGAGGGGAAAGGAGGGAGAGCCTCATTTTTATTATTTTTTTTCTTTTGCTTTTAAATTTTCCCACCCCTGTGGCTTGAGGAAGCTGTGTGAAGAACATGTTCCCACAGACTGGGGGTCTCCAACAATGACATTTCCGCTTGCGAGCAGGCAGCGGGACGGCAGGCGAGGCTCAGACCACTGCCTTGGGCATTGTGAGCCCCAGCACGTACGCTTACGTCACCAGAGCTTGAACCTGCTTTTGGTGGACTTTGTATAAAAAGTGCTAAAGCTGAGCAGGAAATGGAGATTTCCCTCGCATTCTTCCAGAAATGGCCTTTAGTTTTGTTTTCTTCCTCTCTTGGAGGAGATTGCGGTTGTTTTCCATTTGTAATCCAAATCATTGATTTGACAAGAAATACAACTGCCTTCGTTCTCAGCCTGCGTGGCACAGTCACACTGATTCCCAGTGGATTTTTCTACATTAGGAGTGGCAGGTTTTCATGTCTTGTTAAAGACAGGTGATAACTATTAAATTGCTGTCAGAGTTTGACTTGTGTCATTGTGTTTCTGCAACTCTGACTGGAGGTTGTAGTTCCTGATACATTAAAATTTTAAAAACTAAGTCAGGGAGCTGGTTAGCTTCTGCTTAAGCCCAGTTAAGTGAGTTAGATATTAAAACATATTTATATTTCTCCATAAAGGTCTAAAAGATAAACTGTGGGTTGTTGTTACTGGTTGTTGCTTAATTAAAGTTTAAACTGCCTGCTATCCACTTAAGCTCTTTACTGTTGTTTGACTGCCAACAGTCAAGTATGCAGTAATTTAAAAGGTCACTGAAGCATCTTGTTTGTAACTCTTTTGGACAGGACTGACACTTTCTACAATAATATATACAGTCTCAGGAGATGTATTTACCAATGCCACTGAGTTTCCTACTGGAACTGAAAGACCAAGAGTGCAAGACTGCATTTTTCAATTTCAATTCCAGCCCCAAAGATAATGGTTCCCTGCCACTGTCAGTGTTAAATCTGTTGGAACGTCTATTTCCAACTGAAACTTAATTTTTGTTTGTGATCTTGTCAACAATAGTTTCTGTATAGAAATTGTATGTTTAGAAGAGAAAATATTTGTCCTCATCAGTTAGAAATTTAGTCTGTATATTAATGAAATAGAAGCAAAAAAGTAAAATATTACATTAACAGAGAGACTACCACATGGTCTGTTTCAGGGATTTTAGGCATTCACATCTCTAACTCATTTGCAGGGGGAGTGTAGGAGGGTGGACAGACTTAATATTACGTGTAATTAATATACAAGATAACTGATATTGCTAAATTTTTTTGTCATGGGTTTTGATTTCTTACTACAGAGCTTCAGTATTGGGCTGCTTTCTTTTTCTGCTGATTCTTTTTCAAAGGTATTAAAAAAAAAGAAAACAAAACCACAAAAACACCCACAAGTATTGGTGGACTGGTAGAGCTAATACTTTTAGACTGTGATTTTAATATTGTTTATATTTTTTTCCTTTCAAGAATATAGACATAACAAACTTCAGCAGTAGCTGGAATGATGGTTTGGCTTTCTGTGCAGTCCTCCATACTTACCTCCCAGCCCATATTCCCTACCAAGAACTGAACAGCCAGGACAAGGTAAGGCATTAAAAGGCATTCTCAGAACTGTGAGACTATGTAGTTAATATGGGCTAATAAAGAAGAATGAACAAACTTGTAACATTTTAATAGTATGAGATCACTGGGTTAAACAGAACTTTGGAACAGGTATAAGGAAAAAGAAAGAAACAAAAACAAAGTCATAAATTTAAGTCTGACACATTTAACCCAAACAGCTGGGAAGTGGTTTCAGTTCGGGTTTTGGAAGCAAGGACTGTTTAAGCTTAAAGATCTTAAATCCATCAAATTTGCATCTTGATGTGTTAGGTTAATTTCTTAGGATATCACAAGGATGTTGTTTCATCCTATTTTCTCACACTGATAAAGGACTGTGATACTCCTCTCAAGTGATATGTGTCAAATAAAGGTAAACTAGAAGATGTCAATAGTGTAGAGTAGTCTGCATGTATTCTAGTGTGCTAGAGTTAATACCTACTAGTATGTTATCTGGACATGTATTATTAATGATTATTCCTAAAATTATAAGAATATTTAAGTAATATTCCTAAAATTATAAGAACATTTCAGAACATTAAGAGATTTTTTGTTTATGCTTTTAAAAGAACAATTAATTTATTCTTTAGCATTTTATAATTCTGTCATTCTTCACTGACAATGATTTTTCAGCATTATCTACTGAACGATGAAATAATAAATTTTCAATATTAGAATTTGTTCATTCTTATGGCTCTTTTTAAATTGCTATGGTCAAGTTATAGACTCCATTTGAAGCAAAAGTAGCAGCATTACTATGAACATTCTTAACACCACTTTATGATGCTTGAAGTAGTATTTCCTTGGAATCTAACATGTTTTTGTATCTCATGCAGAGAAGAAATTTCACTTTGGCTTTTCAAGCAGCTGAAAGTGTTGGAATCAAATCTACTCTGGTAAGCTTTAAGTGCACACTGAATGAATTATGTTCCATTTATAAAAATCAAATTATTCTATTTTGAACTTTTGAAAGATTTTGATGCTTTGTACTTAAAGGTAGCAGCAGATGAGCTCAGCTAGAGGTTATTGCCCCTGTATCGTATTAACTGAAAAACATAAATGATACTCCCTACATTGGTGGCTTTGTTTAATAAATCCATTGTCATCAACAACTTAAACTTAGGTGTTTTTTGCATTACATAGTGAATGAGATACAGACCTGTACTCTAACGGCTGCAGCAAAGGCAACAGCATGATGGCCTATAGCAGATAAACTCTTAAGCTATAAAAGGAAGACGCACAAAACTGATGTCTCAATATCATAAGAAATAATAATAAATGCAATGGATTTGCTTGAGAATAATTTGAGAAATAGTTATGTGATAAAATCTTCAAGAATTCATCAATTCTCTCCTGTCTCTGACCTACTTTCAAATTACTTGGGTTTTTTTTGAATTCTGGGGGTAGAAATCAAGCTATGTAACATGTTCTTTTGCTCAGTGTAATATGAGAGTCAGGATTTTAACTCTTAAGTTTAGACTTTTAGTTAGTGATCATTGTAAATAGTTGCAAGGGTTTTTTTCAATTATTGTTTACAGTAAGATTTCTTAAACAATTCTAGCATAAAAGAATTAGTTTTCAATAGTATAGTATTAACTGGAAAAGGGAGATTTCTGAAGGTACGGAATTTGGAGAATCCCAAGCCCTTGTGAATAACCACAAAAATTCACCTAAAATTGCCAGTTATCGGAAATTATATTTAAGTGATACTTTTGTAACCTAAATTCTGACAAAGCTGCTATAGTTAGCAACTAATAATACAACTAAGTCAGACATTTTTAAAAATAACACTTTCTCTGATCCTTATCAGAGTCTTTATTCCCCAGCATTGTGTTTGCTGACAATGGGCAGTGCAACTGTTGGGCTTTAGTACTTTGACTTTGTCAGTGATTTGAAGCATGGGTTTCTTACCAAGTGCTGATGTAAAGACTAGATTGTGGAAAATAACTGTGGTAATTCTTGCATAATTCACTTTTAGTCTAAATGGTTGCTCTCTGTCCTTTCTTTTTGTAACGTACTTAGTTACAGATACGCTAAAAAGGAAAATTGAATGGAATTAAATCTTCTAAGCACAAATTGTGTCCATCTTAAGGATTTAGTATCTCTTTACTTCATATCATACACACTGTGTATGTAGGTTATGTTTGTGGATTTTTTTCCCTTGCCCATATTACATGGATGGAGGGTGAAAAAGGCGTGAAAACTGCCGTATGTAAACAGTAGTTTAATGTAAGGGGAAGTTACTTGTTCCTTAAATAAGAAAGTGTTCGCTACTTTCCAGTGGAGAACTAAAAAAAAATTACTTTCTCTTTTTTGAGTTCTGGAGGTTCCTAAACTCAAAGCTTACAGAATAGACCCTTACAATAAACAAAAATAACTCTTTTTATCTTTGTGCATGTGCTGGAAAGGATAGATCAGGCTTTGTTTACCCTTCTTATTCACAGACAATCTGGTAGACTGTTACTATGAAATACACGTGAACAGGTCTATCAGTTAGACACAAACTGATTGCTTTGTCTCTTGGATATACCCTAATTTGGTAATAAAGGTCCCTCTTCCTTGTCTCTTTACTCAAAAATATGTATGAAGTAATCTAAAGTTCAGAAGTCTACTGTAAAATGAGGTTTAGTTATTTATCGATGCTGACTCCTACCCGATAGGAATTTTTTAACTTTAATTTCAGTTAATACCCAGGCCTTGATTCTGTGCTTCCCAGTATCTGGGTAGATTGCATTGACTTGCAAGGCTGGTGTAGGGGTTTGTGAACACTAAAGTCTTGTCTCCTGTAATAACTGCACTGAGCAGTGGGCAACTCAGCTATCACAGCATTACACATTTCCATCTTGAGTCAAGAAAATAACTTTCTACAGATATACTATTCATAGCTGTTTACGTTTTGTAAGTAAAACAAAGATGTATGGAAGAAAACAGAGCTTTCTTCGTCGATACTTTAAATTGTGGAAACTTTACAGATTTACCATTCCCAGGAATTTGTAAAAACACTACCACGTTACTCACAGTGTTATTGTGCCTGATTTTGACAAATGTGTTTTCTGTGACAGGACATCAATGAAATGGTGCGAACTGAGCGTCCAGACTGGCAGAATGTCATGCTGTATGTTACAGCAATTTACAAATACTTTGAAACCTGAAACCCTAGTAATTCAACGGATCCATGTGATAAACTGACATGAGCTCCCAGAAATCATACTGAAATGCTAATCCTCATTTCACTAAAAACTGGCAACATTTGAGTCCCCTCAGACTTCAGTGACACTACCCTGGATTGCCTCAGATTGCTTCAGCCTGGAAACAACTGTTTCAAAGCAAGAACTTGTTGCCACAGTGCTTGGAATAACCCAAGTTATTAAACTATTCAGATTAATTATGTAGCGTAAAGAGCCTGGACTACTTATGTGCTGCCTTTCCAGATAGACTTCCTGAAGCTTTCTTTCCTAGGAGATGTATGGATCCTCTAGCATATAGGAGACTGAATGTACAGCTAAAGCTTTGAGAAGAAAAGGATAACATGGCATCGTATTTTTGAACTTTCTGTAGCATCCTGATATCACAGAGTCTGAATATTCTACCCACAGCATATGACACCCCGATATAGTAGAGTTCTTAATGGCAATTTGGTTACTGCCTTTACAGCTATTTCCCCTCCTTTAAAATATGCACAATATTCTAGGAAAACGAGCTTTTATTCCGTAATGACAAATTGAGTGGAAAAGTGCTCTTGATACCTCGAAAACTTCGGCACAGAAGAACTCTTCATTCTAAAGCTTCATTATAAGCCTACCTCTGTCACAGTGATGTGGCTTCCAACTTTATCTTACGGATTGTAAAGACTAGCACGTACAGCTCCTGGTTTTCAGGGTACGCTATACTTCAAGGAATCTGTCCAATCTCCCTGTGCTTCCATTATAACAGAAATGAATCAATAGCCACCCCTTGTACGGCTTGTTCTTTCCCCTCTTCCTCCTTTGCCTGTATAGCACGCACAGCTGCCCCAGGCTTCACTCTACAGCAATACGAGCATACGTCATGGATTTCTGTGGTAGAATTTTGGAACTGGGATAGCATTTCCTCTGCAGAGAAGATATTTTCAATAAGATGTAATGATGAAGTAGCTTGTCTCAAAATCCAGCTTTGCCATGTTTTCTGTGTGTTTTTCATTGATCTTGCACATCCTCATCTGACTGACAGAAGGTGAGGCGTTCTCTGACAAGAACTCTGGAGGAACTGATGTAATGTGTATACACCCAGTAGTCTTGAATATTGCGTGGAAGTGACTCACTGTCACAAGGAAGGAACTGAGAAACTTTAGTCTGCTCAACTTCTATTTTCCTAAAATGTACCTGAATTCATGTATCAGCTCTTGGGCAAAAGAGTTCAAGTAAGTGCCTTAGCGATCATTGAATTGATACATCCTGGCACTTCAGGGCCTCGTGTAGAATGTTAATGGCTCAGAATGATTTCATATATCCATTTGTCATAAGCTGTTTGTTGTAATCTTGTTTGTCAAACCAAGGGAAGGCTTCATTCTGTCGTTCCTTCTGCCTCTTCTTTTTCTGAATACTTATCAGCAGTTAAGCCGCAGTTGAGCATCTCTCATTAATATTAAGCAGGAGCCTACTTTAGAAGTGAATTCTGTAACAACTGCTATTTATAAGCACATGCTCTTTCAACACAGTAACCCTGTTATAAAGAAAATGAATCTGCCATTTCTATGGTGCTCTTATGACTGTTAAGGACAGTTTGAATGTCATAGATGTTAACCCAGTGAATGCAACTGTGCTTGGCATCTGTGAAACTTCATCATGGTATAAAAGCACAGATTTAACTCAAAATTATTGCCAAATCCAAAAACCTATCATCTGAAGAACATAGCCCACATGAAGAGTAATAATTCAGCATGTCTCTAGCAGCAAGCATTATCTAAAAATATATGCTTACCCTGATATGTGTCTGTGAGAATTAGGAAAATTTGCAAAATAACTACTTAATCCATGCTGAGGGCCTTTGGAGAAGTTTTCAGAGCAGCAGTCTCTCACATTCTTGCAGTTCTTTAGAGCCCTAAAAGCAGCTAGATACTCTTAGATTATTAATTGATGCATTTGAAGAACCAACATAAGCAAATACAATTGTTGCAAGAGAGGCTTCAAGTGAAAAATCTTCATTAGCAGATTTTAATAAAAGTCTGAAATACAATTTCCTTTCCCATATATTTCTTCAAAAATCTTTGTTTGCTTCATTTCTTCAAATAAGTTTCAATAAGAATACTCTTGTTGGAAATATGCATTATTTCTGTCTCACATTTCATCTCTTACTACTAAATTCCAGGTTTTGCCAATTTGTATTTAAATAACCTTCTGTTCATCCTCTGAACAGATATCCTTAGCTATGATTGTCTTATTCATTGCCTTAGATTTTAAGAAAATATTTTTCTAATAAAAAGAATAGCATATCTTGGTCTAAATTCATTCATGACCTGTTTTGTTAAGGTAATTTGAGCTTTTGGCTCTTTTTTTTTTTTTTTTTTTTTTTTCTGTCCAGTGGTCAACTTCATTTACCTGGAATGTTGTATTAGTCTGAAATAACACTAATAGTATAACCATTTGTAAAAGGGGAAGTGACACTTTCCACATACTTTCTGTTAAAAACACGAGCTGCTAGTCTTCAGAGAGAGAAAAATTAATAGTAATTATAAAAATGATCTTGTTTTGAACTTCAGAGCTCTGTAAACTTCC
Source organism: Tringa tobata (assembly GCA_033628505.1). Lineage (NCBI taxonomy): Eukaryota > Metazoa > Chordata > Aves > Charadriiformes > Scolopacidae > Tringa > Tringa tobata. The sequence goes on from JAHREE010000285.1 coordinate 879,902, forward strand.
TGGTGTGATCTGTCTGATGACCCTCTGCTGTATTCATATCTGTAAAGGAGTATTGGGCTCCATGAAGAGTGTTCTTTTTATATTGATATATCTGAGCCTTTACATATAAGATGCTGCACAGCTGTCCCAATGGAAGGTCTAAAGCAAACATAATGCCCTGCTGCACTCTACAGCATGTTTTTTCTGAAGGTTCAAACAGCATTAAATTTTTCAAGTGGAATAGCAGAAGCCCTTCTGGACGTGGTTGATACTGTTCTGTTTGGTTCCTACTCAGAGTTAATCCTGAAACAGCCTGGGTTTTTGTACATATGAAGTACGAGTTTATGCTGATTTACTTTCCTTTCTTTTTAATCCAGAAAATATTTCTGAATGTACTAAAAAAGGACAAATATTTTATCATCAAATTTGTATTATTGCATTTTAATATGTGCCTTGCAAATGCCTCTGCTGTAGTATTTCAGGGTTACTCATTGCTAGCTTGTGGGGGGGTGGGGTGGGCAACAGAATGGAGCTGTCAAACGTATTGATGCAGATACAGCTGTGTCATCTTCTGGATCCTGTTACTGAAACAATTCCATGGATTAGAGAGGTCGGTTTAGAGCCAGATGTGTGTTTGGTTTCGCTAGTTGTCCTTCTGATGCAAGATCATCATCAGTGAACAGAATGAACAGTTGTGGGGTTTTCTTTACCAAAAAAGCCATGGGAGGAAAGACTTAATTTTGGTTATTCAGGAAAATCCTGACAGAGAAGTTTTGATATGGAGTATCTAACAATAACAGAACTGAGGTGACTTCAGAATGGATTACACTTGATTTGGTTTTCAGTTGGTTTTGTTTGTTCCAGTTTGATTTGGTTGTCTTGTATATTGAAATAGAAACACTAATTTAGTATCTGCAGTGGGAATCTCAGTGACTCTCACAAAGACTTCTCATTCTCATGCCTCTGAAAAATTGCGAGTGAAATTTTCCTTTTCAAATTTGTGTTTATGGATAGGTAATCCAGAATATAGTATTTAATTACAGCATATTCTGATGTAAAAGTATTAATTTTGTCTCTTTTGCATAAAATATATTCATCAGGTTACATGTAGCATTTCTGATAATTTTTTGCCTACAGTTTTGTAAAATATTTCCACTGTTTGTTTTTCTGTACAGTCCATCATCATGCTTTAGGGGCCCCTTGATTTGCCAAAGCTAAATGAACTCTGCTTTGATGTGCTGGTGTAAACTCACATTAATACCACTGGCAGCAGAGATACTCCGGTTTTACAAGCATAAGGAAAAATAAGTTACCCCTTGCTCTAACGATGCAGTACAGTTGTTTAACTGCTGAGGATCTGCCTTAAGAATTTTGTAGCTGTGACAAAAAAGTCACATTGGCATCTAATTTCTGTCAATGATCTCATTGTTAATTTCTTATATTTTTTTTTTTTTTGGTTTCCTGACTAAACACTCCAGACATTTAGATTCTGTTGAATCTTTTGCATCACCAGAAAACTACATTTATTCAGTTCTCTCTTTCTGTACAGTTTTGGCACAAGGTATAAATATTATTATAACCTAGTTTTAAACAAGATTATTTGGGAAGTTGGAGATATGGGGAACTTCTGGGTGGTTTTCTTACTTTCTGTGTTCTGCTTGTGACTGGGTGGGGAACGCTGTCTGGTTTTCAGGTGATATGTGACACTATCTTCCAAAGCTGCCCCCTCTGGATGACAGGCCTGAAGCTATGCAAAGGCTAACGTTAAGCCTTTAAAACTGTTCATATGACGCGAGTGACTTTACTTCTTATTTGGCTCTTGCAACTAACAGAGGCACAGCTTAACTGTGGGCTCCACGCAGCAGGAGCTATTAAGGAGTCGAATTCTTCTGGGAAGGAATCCAGTTGCACACCTATAGACTATTTTTTGCTTATTGTGAGTAATAGCCTTGCTGAGGTGGCCTAAGAAAGAGGATTTAAAAATAGTAGTGTTCATGTACAGACCGATTTAACTATATAGTTTGTTTGTGGTCCTTTCTTTGACTTGGTAAATATTTATTTCTGTTTTATTTTTATGTTTTGCCAAGCTCTATTTCTGCAATTCCTTTCTGTAAGCTAGTATATGAATACTCAGTAATATTAACCAGTCTGAGAAGTGATTTGGTGAAAAGTGGTATCAAAGTGTAATTGTCATCCACGAGCTCTGGCCACACCACCGTGCTTTCCCAAGTTACTGCGTGTTGATCAGCAAGCTCTAAGGAAGCCACGACTTCCTTATCTCCCACGTAGCATACATCACCCCAGGGTGTCCATCGGGTGTTCTTCCCCCAAATTATCAGCTTCTTAAATTAGCTGAGGGTTCAGAGACATCTCTTAATATATTTAATTGTGCTTATTTAGAAAGGTATCCCTAATAGTGTTTCTGCTTTCAAAGGAGCGTGGCTGGATGGGTTTTAAATGACTGGCTTGGTGAGCATTCCTAGTCCTTCATTCATCTAAGTTTTTTCCGTCGTATTCCCTGTGGTTTCAGTATCAGTGCTGCAGTACACTTTGTAGTTATCAAAGCCTAGATGTTAAGCATCTGGAATATGTAGCAAGTATGCTTCTGATAATTATTGCTAAATAACTTAAAACCTTAAGGTTTGTACAGTTCTGATTTCTGTTAGAGTGTTGACACAAGTGTCTTTTTTTCCTTATGTATATGTGCTTGCTAGTTTTGGGGATGCGACACCCTTGAACTCAGTTTGAGAAGGCCACTGTCCTCGCCTCCATAAATTAATTTTTTCTATGATGATAGGATTATTTCCTCACAGTGAAACTTCAGTAAAACCTATGAATACCAGATGACTTCCTTCTAACCAACACTTATCCCTTATTTGGACTATTCCTGACCCTTAGGGTACTGTCTGCCACAGAGTTGCACGTAAAGTTCCCATCAGTTCCAGTAGGACTTGTGGATGCAAAAGAGTAGAGGAAACTACTCTATATTACGGCAGCCTGATACCATTAAGCTGGTTTAATTTTAATCCCCGATTTTCGGGGCGGGGGTTCAGTTCAGCCAGAGTCATTTACTCAGAGCTGAAATCTGGCACATTGGTTCACCACTGGGAGGTATGCTTCTGTTTAATAATATTTTTATGAGATTGTATTTATGGAAACCGAGAGAAAAATGTCATGAAGCTAGTTTTGTTGCACTTTTCTAAGGCTTTTGTATTTTGCATAGAGTTCTAGAATACGAACAAGTTGTTCGGGGAAGTCAAGGCTTAAAACTTACTGTGCCCCAGTGTAGCAATGTATTATGTGCATTCTCATCCTAGTGATAAATGTCTTATTTTAATGGCATGTAACTAGTGTATTTATATGGTAGTTAGGAAGCCCAGTGGACATTTCCTGCTGCAGAGGAGCCGTTGGCGGTCCTGATTCCACAGTTCATGAACTGACCTGTTTTGACAGGAGACTGCATCTGCAATAATGGAATAGTCAGTTTTTGTTTCTGAACTCTATTTCAACAAATGGGGAGAAAGAGGCTCTTCTTTTTTGTTTGTTCCATTGTTGAAATTTCTCCAGAGGTTTTTTACTGGTTACCAATTATTGCATGTGTTCAATTAGGATAATTACTTGGGAATCAGTTCAGTCAAGAAGGCATAAGTACACGTAACATACTCGAGTAGTGAATCCTTGTAACTTACAACATTTCAGTTTGTTAGAAACTTTTGGTTTTTGCATATATTGTAACGTCAATTTCACTTTTTTTAAGTAGCACTTTTATACGTATCTGAAGGGTTTTTTTGAACAGAATTTTTTTTTTTCTGTATGTTATCTGTTGGAAAGTATAACACTACTAAACAAAGAATAGACTAGTTAGGCTCCAGACTGTAAGTTCACTTTAGGTCAGTAATGATCAAGAGTTGTTCAATGTGTATGAAATAAATCAGTGATCTCATTTATTACTGGACAACTCTCCAGATCAAATACAGAAGGGCATTAATTGGTACCCTCCAACTCTTGGATGAGGGTACTTTCGGTTCAGGTGTGAGGCAGAATTGACAGAACAGTGTGATGAATTTTGGACTTCATGAAAGAATGGAATTTTATTGATGTCTCAATCTAACTTCACAGCAGTGTATTGGATAAGGACTAACCTTGTTTGAGATGACACTGCAGCCAGTACTAATATCTCTTAAATAGCTAATTTAAAGCTTATTTTCCATGGCCTTTAAAGATGATGTAAAAAACAGTGATTCTTAAAAGCTCTTCTCATCCATCCAGCTTTTCTGATTTGTATTGGTTTTATATTCCCTTGACACACAACTGTTAGATTGACCTAACAGTACATCTATGGGTTTAGTAATTCTTGTTATAGACAACAAGCTCTTTTCTCTTTTCCAGAACCCTTTCAAATGGTTTACACATACACACATAGACATATATAGACATTTTACATAGATAGAGAGGTTTTACATAAATGTATATATGTACATATATATACACACGTATATATATGTACATATGCAAGTTCTTAATAAAAATATGTTTCAAGAAGTGCTTGCATTTTCAATACTTAGGGTGGTGTATTAGCATATACATTTAAAAGGTAAGGAGGAAAAAACCATTTTGTTTGCTTCTGGTTAGAGCTGAGAAATGCAGGTTTGAGGAAAATTTGGAAGTATGTTCAAATTGTATTTCAACCTGTCTCTGGTTTGAAAGGCACAAGCTGTTAATCATTGGAACTTAAAAGGTCAGCAAGCATATTTTAAGCTAAACCTTTTGGAGGACCAATATGCTTTTAGTTTGCAAGGACCACTAAAGATCTGGGCATTTACTTTCTTCATAATGTATTCTGTATGAGTATTTAGTATGTATGCCTTCAATTTGCCAATGTTGCCATGTTTTCTTCTTAATTATTCATGAAATAAAAATTGCAAAAAGCAAAATGTGTGTTTATGTTTTCTTGAGTGAAGCTGCCGCAAAAGGGAATATTTTAACGTTGTTTGTGGCACCGTGGTTTTTCAGGAGTAAATGTTACAGGAAGTAGTTTGTGGAGGTTTAGACACTCTGGATGAGAAGTGCGTGCGAATTATTTGCATGCACATAACCTCATGCTTGTTTGGAAGTCATGTCTCTCTTGGTATATCAGAATACTTTACAGTATCTACCCCCAAAGGGTTTTAAATTATAAGATGGTGAATAACCTAGATAAGAGGTATATATTTAAGACATCTGCTTAGCCTGTATTGTCCTAGTCTTGAATATGAGTAACAGAGAAGGAGATTGCAGAGAATATGTTCAATTTAGGCAATTTCTGTAATACTTTGCAGGATTAGAATTATTTAAATGTTACTTAACCCAACCCGAGTAAGGCAATGCACGCGCGTGTGCTCGCTCCCCCGTCTCTCTCCAGAGGAATTGAGCTGCGGAGGGATTGGGGACTTCACCTCTATAACAGTTCAGAGTATTTAAAGCAGATGCCTAAAAATAAAATTTCCAGTTAAAAATGAGGACTAGAACACCTTAGATCTGATTTGGTCTCAATCATCCCGGACGGTAACTCTTTTCAAATACTGTTTTTGAGATTTAATTTCAAGTGCTCTGGAATAAATTGGCTTCAGAGATTTGGATTGAGCTCTTGTTTATTTCAAATGTTGTTCTTAAATGCACCAATTAGTATAGGTATTTTAATTCTAACTATTTGTTCTTTTTTTTTTTTTTTTGATTTTGTGGGGTGTTTTGTTTGGCAATCCAGAAGAGTGTTTGTCTCAGTTACATTATTCTGCAAGAAAGCATCTCGCTTCTCCTTTCTTGAGGTGAAATATTCTCCATGAATTTGAGCGGTTTAAGAAGATACTTCTTAGTTCTCAAAATGGATTTATATCCTGTTTTTAAGCATGGATCTTCAGTTTTCATACTTCTTTTAAAAATAAATGTTTTAGAAGTGTAGTATAATAAACTCATGTCAGAAATAGATGTTTTTCTTTTCTGTAGCAAGTGCATGACAGCTTTGCAGAAGTGACTTACGTGCCTGCAACTGGCAATCTAAAGGTGAAGACAGAAGCAGGGAACCGGAGACAGCTCAGGTCAGAGGTACGCTAAAACAGTAATGTCTGCACAATCTGTAGAGCTGCAACTTTTTTTTCCCAGTTAAATCATTTTGAAGGTCTTACTGTAATGAAAACTGCAGCTATACGGAATAGTAAAATAAAAACCTCAGAAGCAACAGCAATATAATATTCCATTGTATTAAATCACAAAAGCTTAAATTGAAGTCACGGTTGTTCTGCAGTTAAATCCTGCATAGAAACTAGGTTAGCATTACAGAACTTTCAGCTAAAATTCTTTTCGTTAAGGTTTCATAATTGCTTTGATCTACCGAAGAGACTTGGATTATATCACATATGTTGCTGTGTGGTGTTCTACAAAGTGCATGGACAAGAGGGGCTCCAGAAGATGTAAGTTCTTCCCACGCAAAATTCTTTTAAAACAGAGACACTAACTTATCACAAAAAGTTAACGCCCTTCTCCAGATGGGAAGTTATTAATAGCCAGCAGCTACTGTTAAGACTTTTTGTTTCTTTTTCAAAAAATTGTTCACATTGTTCACCCTTTCTTAACTCCCTCACGGAGTGTTTTGTCTTGGGTGGGGAGGGGTGTCAGCACTATATTTCTTTGGGCCCAGCATTTATGTTCTCCTTGTTTCTGAAACTGCTGTATTTTCTTTTTCATCCTCAATACTAAAGACTGAGTGAGGTACAGAATTCTAGATTGAATTGTTCAAAAAGTAGTGATGGTATTGTGGAAAGCTCCCATGCCTTCTATGTGAATTGCTGTTTGATGGTGCAACCCAACACTTTGAATGGAGAAGTTAGCTAGTTTGGGTTTCTATTCCTGGCAGCTCAAGATTAGAAGATCATTTATGTCTAATTAAATGGGTTTTATTGTCTTCACTTAGATTAGAAAAGTTGCTTTGATACTTCTCCCATATGTCATTGTTTATAAAATATTTTCTCTATGAATTTAAAAAAAAAAGTAGATAAGGGACTGATGCCATCAATCCTAATCCAAGTTAAGGTTTTTACTAGTCTTTATGTCTGCCATTTCCCTCTCTATCACCATGGTTTAACTGAACTCTGTAGTACTGAATTTCTGTATATGAAATGCCCTGTTTGAAAACTATGATGTTGACTTTTCTTAGATGTTCTTTGTCCTTCAGGATTTCTAATTCTTTGGAACATCCTTAATCTCATTATGAAAAGAGGGCTGAACACAGTAGTGTCTTATCACAGTATTTTTGCTGCTAGATGTTTGCATTGATTATATAGGGTGGGGAAATAGTTCTGCTTCTCTCCAGTGCTGTGCATAGCTCACTCCCTTCTTTATTCTTCCTTTTCTTAAACCATTTTAGGCTCTTTCCTCATGCCAGAAGCCTAAAAGTTAAGCTCTTAAAAATGAAAGAAACTTGAGGAGGAGACATAACAGTCTGGAGACAACTTCACTGAGCTGTTGACAATATCGTATTTTTCAAAAATAAATATCCCACAGAGCACCGAAATGCCAGCATGTTGAGTTAACACTGAGTGTCTCTGTGGGGCCACATTCAGAGTCCATCGACTGCAACGGAGCAAAGCGCAGGGCAAGGCCTGCGGCGCACGTAACCAGCACTGTCTCTGGGGAAAGAAAATCCCTATTTGGGAGATTATGATCCTGAGGGATGCCAAGCATGAGCACTTTTGCAGTTCAGGAGCTGTTAAATGTTCAGCCCTTCTGAAAAATCTTTCCCCAAAATGGCTGGTCTCACAATTATGCAGCTGGACTATGGTCCCGGCAGAGAGGAAAGGAAGGGAAGGCATGCTGCAGTTTTCCTCTTGGCCGGAGGTACAAACGTTATACAGGCATTGGAACAGGGTGCAAAAACACTAACTTAACCTATGAAGTTCCATCATGTTGCACCAACGTTTTCAGCACACACTATTCCCTCCCAGGGAGTGGTGGGGACCAGGGTCAGGAGCTACTTTTTGTCTCCAATTGATGTTATGACAGAGCTTGGTTATACACAATGTGGATCTTGTCAAGTTAAATAACGGTTGCCCTCTCGTTGCTCCTTAGAATAAAATGAGAATAGTGTAAGTGAGGAAGAATCATCTGACTTCTTCTGCAGGGCCTTGCAACTCCAACAGTTCATTTATTGTATAAAGGTAACTTCTATATATTACTATTATAGAAAATAAATAGCTGTTGCTCTGCAGCTCCCACATGATGATTCATGCTACCAGTTTTTCTTCTATTAATAGTCTACAAAGAGTGCTTAAATTTAGATTGAACTCCATCTCATAGCCTGTCATGCTGAATAGCATGTAGAGAAATAAAGCCACAGTCTGTTTGGGCAGTGCCTTTTTTGGAGACTAGTCCAACTCTCGACATGAAATGACTGAAAATCCTTTCGTTCCTGACCTAAGTGCCTATGGCAGGATTTGAGCAGTGTTGTGGATGTGGGCTTGCATTTCCCTGTGAGCACAGATCTTACCTCGACTTCAGCTTGTTTTCCTCAAGCCTAGGTAAAATTTGAACTCCTATGAGTTTGTGGGAAGGCTTCGGTCTTTGACACAGAGGAGTGTCCTTTGTTAAGTTGTTAGTGATGGGCATTTCCAGCAAAAATTTTGCGTGTGTAACTTTGTTAAAGGACTCTCTTCAGAAAATCTAGCCACTTTTTCTTTTCAGTATTGATTTTAAAATTGCTAAAAAATATTTAATATTGGGCAATGTGAGAGAAATAATTGCATATATATATAGACAAATATGGAGTTTTATTTATATATATGTCTTGAATGTTGAAGGATTTGCTAGTTTTCAAAGGACTTCAAGTAACCTTGCCTCTATCCCTTCTCGATGGAGAAGAGTTCCAAAATGGTAGAGAGAAATTTCTTTCTTAAAGACAGAAATATCTTTTCTATTTAAAAAAAAAAATAAAATAAATCTTCCAGGTTCTGTTCTAGACAAGCTGATGATCATTTTCAGTCCTTCACACAGAAGCCTCAATACCGAGGTATGATGTTTCTGCTGTCTTGCTACTTACCAGGGTGCCAGGCTGGTTTTGATTATAGTCATTATAGATGAGTCTGTTCTGTGTTTACAGTGGCATCCCTGACGTGCCCAAGCAGACTGTGGCTCATGCAGTATCAGCAAAGAGAAGGGTGAGTTTCATTAGAGGTCTCAAGTGTGAAGTTTTTATTTACTTTGCTCTCATCTTTTTGAAAGAAGCATTTAAAAGTTTTATTCTACCCAGTGGTTCTAGAGTGTACTACTTTAGCTCAGTTGCTAAGTCTGAGAAGTGCAAATAGTTTCATATCGCCACTTTTCAGCTGCCCAAAACTCAGGAGTTTGGCTTGTTCGATTAGGAGATCATGTCTAGTATGTTACTGCAACTCTGCTTTTTAGGAATGAAAAAGCCCTTCTTGGCTGTACACGGGAGAATTGGAAAACTTAATTTGTTTCCTTGCAGTACTGGACTTGTTTCAGCTCACAGCCTGAGCCAGCAGCAGGCTCCAGGCGTGTGACAGGACCTTCCTGTGACTGCTGAGGCTGCCACAACGTGCTTTGTTTCCAGGTAGTTTCAGCTGACCTCTTCATGTAGTCCCTTCTCAAGGTGTATCTGGCCACAGCATTTGTGGTAATGCTGTTTTTTCCTTCGTGAGTAACTAAGAAGAGAAAAGAAGTTAGCACCCTCTTGTACTGTCCCCCCTATATATTACAAAAACAAAAAAATATATATAAATGCTTACTGTATTCCTTTTCTGTCATTGTTGGCCATTGGTAAGGGAGGGCATAAGTAGAAATATCTACAGGCAAGGACAATACACATTGAACATACACCAGAAGAAATATGATCTGAATAACAGTGCAGCTCTGATACTTGACAGGGACAATAGCATAAAAATAATAGAAAACCAATTAATTTCTTAATTCAAAAGAAAGACAACAGATCTATTCAGATCTTACTATAGTAAGGAAAGCTACCCTGTCCAACTGCTAAATAGGACATAAACCAGCACCTGCTCATTATAAACACATTTATTTGTGCAGAAGTGAGAAATGAGCATGCAAAAGTAATAGAGGAACTGGCTGGGTTGCTCTGGGAGGTGTTGGTATTGATTTCTAACATCTTGAGACACTGCAGAATTCCCGACTGCACAGAGGAAATCAGGAGGTGACAACGGGGACCTATCCAAACTGGAATGGCTGGTGAGGGAAGGAACCAGTGTTTTGGTGGTTTTGGTAGTGGTATCAGAATGCTTTTATAGAAAAAAGTAGTTTCTAAGAAACACTAGAAGCTTGTCAGGGCACCGTTATCAGCCAGCCCTGTGAAAGCACTTGGACATTTGCTTTGGGTCTTCTGTGACTTGCTGGTTTAAAAGAAAATCAACATCGTCTACATCAAATAATCTTAAAACTGATGAGCTGCAAAAATCAAAGACTTATAACTGGGAAAAGAGGCATCCAGTGAAGCATTTTTGGGGTCCCTCCAAGACATGCTGATCAACATCTGTGACTTGGGAAACTCGTAAGATGATGTGTTGAGGATGGGACTGTTGGAAGAAACCAGGCTGACAGTCTAATAAAGGGAGCTGACTGCAACAATTTTGTTTTTAAATGTACTCGGGAACAAAATTGTATTTAGAAACTGCATTACTGCTCCTTGAAAGTATTTTGATTCCCAGCTTTCATTGATTTCAGTGGGAGGGAATCATTTGGATGTCTTTGAGGATCTGGGCCAGAGATGAGAGGCAGCCTCTACAATATAGGAAACGCTACCCTGGAAAGGAGCGACGCTGAACAGACGCAGCAGATCCTGGCACACAGGGTTGCTGCAGTGGGACACTTGTCCCTCCAGTTCAAATACAATCCCATAGCATAACATTTTGTGGTTTATCAGCCGGGAGCGGAGAAACGCTGCCTCTTGTACAGGGCAACAGTGAGACCGTTACATGAACGGTGCTCAATTCTAGTGTCAGCGTTTTTCAAAAAGCTCTGGCAAACTTCATGTAGGTAGGCGGTGTTTCTAAATTTATCATTATTGCAGCATGTTTTGATGAGGCTCCTAAATTTCTCATGGTCTCCCGCTTTTGCCTTTTCTCTTGACTTGGCTACTCAATGTACATGGTCCTTAAAAACATTGCATATTACTGTATGGTAGATTAGCCTTTTCTGTAACTTCCTGGGAAAAATTACTTTTTTTTTCCTCCCTGCAGGATTCCCATTGTGTTTGGAGCAGCGCTGTGGCCCCCGCTCCACTCCATAATTCACTCCTCGGCGTGGCTGAGGCAGCCCCTGTACCAGCCTGCCTTCCCACCTGGGTAAGAGTGGAGGGGGGGACAGCACCGGTGCCAGATGCTGCTGCCAGTGCTAAATTTTTAATGCTTAGATGCTCATAGGTTCTGAGGTTGGTGCTGAAGTGCCTGGTGCCAGTTCTGCTACTTCTTTCCTACT